>LD345887.1:515473-540763 GCA_001465055.1 Ptychodera flava
CCTGATGTGCCGCGGTAAATCTGTGGCAAGCCAAGGTGGCGATAGTAGCAAAATAGAGCATCCAGCGAACAACCATAGTTGACTAAAGGAGTCGCTGCGTGTATACACATACACCTTTTTATCGCGCGGTAAGAAGGCCACGTACTGGCGTTACGTCACGGATGAGAGATATCTCTGAGATTCGACACAACTGTATGATTTTGACACATAGTCTGATTAAGAGAAATATACTGTATGTATGTATGTATGTATGTATGTATGTATGTATGTATGTATGTATGTATGTATGTATGTATGTATGTATGTATGTATGTATGTTTAAAATCGTAATGTGAACCTAGTTTCGCACAGTGGCTGTGTGGTTGCATTTTTGTGTTGTTGTTGTTGTTGTTGTTGTTGTTGTTTATTTATGAATACGCTCTAAGTGGACTTAGCTTTCATATATAGCAACAGACCAAATACAGATACGGATAATCACAGTGTAACATGCCACATCCAGCCCCTTTGGCTTATAAGACACAAATAGCACACATACGAGGAAGTCATCTTACATACAAACATATTATGCCTTCGATTGGTAACAGCAACGAAAATTTTGGCGTATAAACATCGTATGCAGAAGTTTTAGAAATTAGAAGTTCAAGCTTGTCAGCAAGATGAAGGATACGGATTCTGGATTTATAGCACATATTTTCCCTTAAGAAGATATCACTGATAGACTAATACAGACTTACATCTGAATATATCTGTTAATTTACACGTAGCATTATCCAGATATGAGGTTTGGAGTTTTTTTCTGCAAACGGAGACTTGGTCTAAAGGCAGACTGAAAGATCCGCCGGAGCGTAGAGAGCGCCCTCGAGCGGCGGATCTTTCAGTCTAGATCTGACGGGGAACAGAAAATGTTAATCTTGTGATTGGTGATTTTCGTGTTGTTATCAATGTGAGGTTTTCGTGATAGATGAGGGTCAACTTGGAGTAACAAGAAAACTTAGTGTCAATTATGGGATACTATCAATAACAATGATGGCGCTTTTGTGAGACGTCTTGACTGTCATGTAAGTAGTTTTCTCCAGTTAAATGAACGATTTTATATTTTTTTATTGTTTCAAAATGGAACGAATTAGTAGAGTCGGCAAAAATTCTGAAGTCAAAGAAGTTGGTAGCGTTATCGATGTCATTAATGTAAGAGACCCGTGGCCACTGTAACTTGATGCAGTCAGAAATTCTGTTTGTACAAAGACAAAAATAGCTTTATACCAAGGGTTGTAAATGAGAGTTTACGATTGACAACCTCTGTTCAAGATTGAGAAAAGATTACCATACACGACACTGGTCTGTATAATACAACAGTTTTGTTCAAACAAATTATTTGTCCTGTGTACATAGTAATCAAAGGAAAAAAACTGGTGTCATTGCACTTTACAGACTATTGTCTGTAGACCAAAATGAATTGTTTTTCTTCTTCTCACTGTCAGCGTCTCTTTCAGAGAATTTCAATTCCTCAAAACACACTGTCTGCATGGAACACGCAAGTTTGCATGATGCTGACAGCAGTGATCCCATAAAAATGTTGATCAGGTGAAAGCAATCAATCAAAACAAGTTTAGATGGCGACTTCTACACTTCGCAAGTTACATCAAACATTTTTATGGAAGCTTTTAGTTATTATGAGGGAGGTAGGCTGGAGGAAATCCTGGGTGGTCCATCGTGTAAAAATTTACCCTCCCTCTTTTCCAATATGTAACACAAGACCCTCCCTGGCTCCAAATACGAACATTGCACGGCTTGTAGGACCCTGATAAAAATGGCGAAGTTTTCTATCAGTACTCTTTTGAAAGTGTCGTCTGCTCGAATAGTTTTGGTAAAGCTTGTCCGTATGTTTGATTTAGTGAGTACGAATTAATTTGTGCATCAATACACAGAGGTTACAGTACTTAACAGTGAGAATTTGCATCCATCATAGGATTAGTGTATGTAAAATCACTACTTATAATAACTGAAGGCTCCCTAATTCCAATTACTATCTATGGGCCAGCGTTAAAGGGAATACGACATGATCTTGCTAATAAATTGACATGCGCAAAAGACGTAAGCTACAACAGTATTTGTTAATTACATTTGGTAAGAATTTCCTAGTTGACAAAATAAGTTCCAGGCCAGTTGTAGATATCGCATGAATTGGCCATACACCTAATGACTGAGTACTTAAAAAAGTAATTTTCACAAAGTGCATCAAATTACATTCTTCATTTCGCTACAGTGAATGGTTGCATATATCATCAGATCATTTGATGAAGTAAAAAAATCGAAACAACTCTCGTATTCCGTGAAGAACCAAGCAAATAATGATAACAAGGAGCGCCTTGCGGGTTTGATTCTTGAGAACTCAACGTCGAAAAATTATTTTCTCCAATCCAATCATTGGCGACTCGATAGCGAGGGATACGACAAACGCCAGGGCGTAAGACAGGACCAGATTTGACACGTAATAATAGATCTGTAATGCAGAAAAAGGACACACAATCAGGTGATTCAGCATTGAATGATAATTGCACAGGTTTCTCGAATTAAAGCCAAATCAAATTGATAGAAATCGCAAATAAAAAGAATAATCACACGAACGAGGATGAGTTTTCAAATTCAAGCGTCCAACGCGAAGAGACAGTCCACTTTAATATTTGCTTTTCAACAAAACAGAAAGATAAACAACGGCCATTCTCGTAAAGACCGTTGGATTTACAGTCGAAAATACAGTCAAAAGACTACGCAAATTAAAAGATTTAAAAATGCTACAAAAATTACAACTGACCATGTTTATTTCTGTGTAATTTATCACCGTTTTTCTACTCCAATAGTAGAGGTACGTGACGATTGGATGGACCAAGTATGCACAGTAAGTCAGACGAGACAGTGGACTCCAGGCACTCCATGATAACAGAGTATGAACAGGACCTGTGGAATGATGACAGATTATCAAAAATAAAACTACATTGTAACATGCGACGAGCGTTAAACTGCAATTTTGCATTTGTATACGGGAAGTTTATTGGCATTGGCCTCAGACTGTACCAACTATAAAGTACTCGAAATAAAGGGCACATGTCTGAATAAATATTTTCATTCAACCAAAAAAGCTGTTTCAAACGTAGCGAAAACTTTGATTCTGCAGGCAAATTGCGGAATAATATGATGTTATGTAAACACCTCAATCAAGTCTGTCATAATTTGTTAACGTATAAGGTCGTGTAGCGAGAGCGCCTCCAAGAGGGTTACAGTAGGCAATATACAAAGCGTTGGCCTCCAAACCACGAAATGTTGTGTACAATGTACATGTACAATATTGTTTTTTTGAGAAATGGATTCATTATTAACACGTTCTACTCAGGGCACGTCTATATAATACTTGGAGGAGAAAAAAAAGGTATGAACGAAACAACAAGAATGAACGATTCATTAAAGGGGCAGGTTTTGTAGGCTTTATCTCTAAACAAATTGTCTAATTGTGCACAACTTTAAAAGGAGAACACTAGACCTAATATCACGTAAATAGTCAATGTCATCAACCACTTATGCATGAACCAAGTATTAAGGACATCTACTTTAAGGTAGTATGCGTCTCGAAAGTGAAAGACTTAAAACTTTTGCTCAGATTTTCTTCGATGTAACTTTAAATCATTCTCTCCCCAAATTAAAAATAAAAATCGGGGGTCACCTTGCATAATTTTTTACAAGAGAAACAAATTACCTGACATTTACCAATATTTGAAATTCAAAATGGCCGCCATCCCCGTGTAAACTCTATGGGGCAAAAATAAAATTTTCGATTTTCGAAAAACTAAGCCGATGAAAATATTTATTATTCCAAGAGCTTTGAAATGAGCCCCCATAAGTGGTAGATCAGAAAGGAATTGTTAAAAGTTTGGGAGTCCCAATATCTGTCCCCGAGGCGCGTTCTAGAGAAATAATCAGCAATAGTTACCTCCATTTCCGGTAGCACAGGCAAATATGACCCAGGCGACGGCTCCGACAAAAACAAAACCAGTGACAGAGTTGTAAAGTGTCGCAATCCATTGGTCTGGATGGTTCCCTGTTAAGGATGGATACTGGCCAAAGATAACGGCCAGGCCACTCCCGATAGCTACACACCACATGGTCAAATTAAACCACTGAAAATATACAAAACGTGCACTAATAATCCCTAAACACACACGGGATACAATTCGGCTCACTCATAATACTTTCAATGCAGTGAAGATAACATATTCTCTACTAATTGATTCGGTAACTATAAATATAAACGAAAATCTGCATACAAAATCTTTAACATTTTTCAGAACTTAAATTGTCTACTCAGCTTAAAAATATTGTGGATTACTTCACAAGAATGCGTAATAATTTTAATGCCATGTTGTAAAGGGACATACTACGTTAAGATGGAATGGGCCTCGGGAACAGATATCCGGACTCTCAAACTTTTCCATTTCTTTTCTGGTCTACCACTGAATGTGGAGGTTCATTTTAAAGCTTTGGTGTGAGAAAAAATTTTACCGTCTTAGTTTTCCAAAAATCGAAAATTTTATTTTTTTTGATAGAGTGAACAGGGATGGCGGCCATTTTGAATGTTAAATATCGGCAAATCTTGGATGATTTGTTTCTTTAGTACCAAAATTTGCACGGTAATCCCCGACTTTTATTCTTGACTTTGAAAGAGTAAGGTTGAAAGATTCCTTATAGAAAATTTGAGCAAAAGTTTAAGTCTTTCACTTTTGAGGCGCATACTACCTTAATATGGCAATAGCTGCATTCGAATTTTAAACAAATCATTCGTGGAGCTCGATAAAGCATCGCAGATCCAGAACTGTATAATTAAGATTTCTACCTTATTAATTTTGATTTTCTGTCCATCGAGTCGACACAGTACATAACCGAGATAGATGCCAACCAAATACGCCTGCAGGTGACCCCAAGGTGTAGGATAAACTAGATCACCACCAATTAGGTTATCGTTGTAATATCTGGAAAAGTTTTGAAAGAGAAATGTAGTTTGAGATAAGGGACATTGTCAGAGTTGGAGTTTAACCCATATCTAGCTGCATGTTACCGGGGTACCTGTTTGAAATCAGGAACCTGTATGAGGTGTTGACAGACACGTAATAAGTATGTATTTTCCAAACAGAACATCATACTGGAATAATATCAATAACCACAGCAGTAATGTGCACTATATTAGGTTGTGAATTCATTTTCATTTATGGCAATTTAAACTGTCTCTTTTGTGGTATCACAGCACGAATTTCTAGGTCTGAATAAACGCAATTTTCGAATATCTTGCGGTCAGTTTTCGCACTCGTCTTCGTTATTTCTTACACTGGAAAGTCTATGAGGCACTGATGCTGTAGACGGCATGCTGAGCGTGTATACACAGTTGGAAAATCTAAGCAAGGAGCAAGATTACTCTACCACAAGGAAGAATGTATATGAACTAATAGTTACGTCGGATCACTCGGTAGCGGATAGCCATAGTACGTATTAACAACTGCCAAGATTGCTACTGAAATCACCGTGAAAAGTCCAACCTCAAACGTGCCCACTTTTGGTGATCTGTGTGGAGGAAAAACACGAGCATTGAGTATTTTGTCGTGTGACATCGCTCACAGTAAACTGTTTCTCACTAAAATGCGAGTCTTGCAGTCGAAAAATTCATACAAACACATGAAAATATCACTGAACTGTACTGTTACGAACCAATACTCATTAACCTTAAATTTATCAGAAGAAAGGGCAAGAAAAAACTTGTTTCATCAAACTTCGGAAGTAGCCATCTGCAAAATTTGTGATCAAGACACAAAAAACCTAATTAAAGAAAATTAAGGAAGCTTTATTTTAGTTTCTTTTTTCCACTCAGTCCATCATCCAACAACGTTCAGCTCTCAAGCCTACACTACAAGGAACTGGATGAACGTTCTTTTCAAGTGGTTTTCAATGCCATTTTATGTGCTGACATATTTAGATTACAGTCATCTGTAATCTAAATATGCCCATATTAGGCCCCGATAAGGCCTCAACTGTGTCTTTTGAAGTAAGGATAATTGCTCCACGTTTCACTGATGTACATTTGTTGGCCATTCCTCGTCAACAGCATCATCCCACAGATAACGCCGACGTCATGAGACCCTATAGACTGAAAGATCCATCCCTAGAGCACGCTCTTCAAGAGGGAGGGGCGTAGAGAGCGCCCTCGAGCGACGGATCTTTCAGTCTAGCGGCTCTATACGCTTCAGCGATTTCACAAAGTTTAAGGTTGAAAACGATTTTCTTGCAACCATGAAATATGTGTTTATTTTGAGTAAGGTAAGAAATGTAAGTTCACTTACTTGTAAAGTGGAATGATAAAAAACGGACTGAGGACGAAAAGTTGCATGTCAGTAGCTAAATACCAAGTCCAGTTCATGCACTAGAAGTAAGCAAATAAACATAGAATAAACGAACAACAAATGAGTGAATAAATAATACAACAAATAAAATAACTTCATGCATTAGTTCATAAATCATTAGTCGATCAGTCATTGTTACATGACTCAATTACATTGTGTTTAATGCTGTTTATGGGACAACTTTTCATTCGAAACAATCATGACTCTTTTAAAGTTACACATCATCACCCTTTTGCACTCTGAATGACTTAAAGGTATACAGTCACCTGTAATCTAAGTATGCCATATATGGTCAAAGGGGCGTTCCTTGCTATTCAAAATGCCCATGTGAGCGCGCTGTTTTTAAAAAGCGGCCACCCGTTTAAAATCTGTGATTGGTTAGATTTTCTCTTTCCATGGTAACTGTGGCAAAATTGGAACAGGTGACAGTATACCTTTAATGCAAGTATTTCATTTTTTTTGCAATTACAAAAGTTCAAAAAGGCGAGATCGTCCATTTGATAGCACCCTCTATCTGTCAATGTATCTACTCTTAACGAAGAGTAGAACCAGGCACAAAAATTAAAACATTGAATTTACAACATGGAAAAAGTCACATATCTGCATGAGAAACTTTGATTAAATGTCATAGCAATCTGGCTAGTATTTTATCATTGCTTGATGATTTTTACCGATCAGTATATTAAAGAATATTTACTGGCGATCTGACATACAAATTAGGTGTTCTGTAAATTTTCATGAAATTTTGTTTAATGATATAGCTAACTGGAATCACTGACTGTATAAGAGGGATCTCCTGATACTGTGCTTCCACGATGTATCTTGATAAAATAGGTGTCTGACTGGATATGAAGATAACAAGGTGAGTGACTTGTGCACTGAGAAGTGACTGAAATAATAATTTCTCAGGCAAAGTACTAAAGTGGTAATTATGAATATTAATGGAAGCATTCTTAACCAGCTATATATTCAATTTCAAGGGCGTAACACAAGTGGTATTCACTCAAGCATTCCATAACAAGAACACACACACACACACTTTGTGGCTGAACTCTCTCCTGTATCATTATCTTCATGGATAAATTGTGATCATGGTGTGCTTGTTGTGCTTTTGTGGAGCAGCAACATTTCGTTGCAATTCTTCTCTGTCACTGGAAATGACTTAAATAATAAACAACCTTGAACAATTCAAGACTTACTTCATGATATATTGATATACGTAAACCTTTTTGAATTTTAAAGCGATCAAAATCAAGTCCCTCCTCACTGTTTTTCTCGAACTCTCAACTTCATCAAAAGTTAACGCTTGATTGCTTTGAAACATCGTATCGGCAACAAAGGGAAGCTAACAATACCATTGTGAAAGTCTATAGACTCTTCACTTTGTGCGCTAAATACATGCTAATCTTATGTTTGATGGTGTGTAACGTTTACACTGTTACAAGTGAATACATTTGAGAAAACAGAAATACTCACAGTATTGGAGAATGGGGGCCATGGATACAAGTTGTTAAAGTAGAGAATAGTAGCCCACCAATAATCCTTACACGGTCGTTGATAACCTAACACATTTTGATCATGTATTGGACCGTCTCCTAGGTACAAAGTCACCGTAGACCATATCAATAACATCAATCCAAATGCAGGGGTGAGACGCCACCAACGATGAAAGTAGAACAGGAACCAATTCAATCTGCCTTTGGTTTTATGTAACTGTTTCAGCGTGACGTAGCATACAAGGCATCCACTGCAAGATGAAGATATCCCTATTAGACTCTGAAATGATGTTACGATGTGTGATGTATTTCTTTGGAAGTGTAAGAGATCATTGTCATTTTCACTGCCAAATCCATCTACACGAAGTTTGCATAACTAACACGTGCTTTCAAGTTGTTTTCGGTATTTTCGATTAGGAATATAACGTTTACTTTCACGCTACCCGAACGAAACACACTGAAACACTGGGGATTAGGCTTGCCAAGAAAGTTCCTATTATATGGATGTTCGCAGCGAATGACTGTCACAACATTTTTGACAGAGATAATAACCGAGACCAACTTCGAGCGTTGTCACGGTAAACACCGACGATCTCAGCAATCTTCTGGAATGTCATGATTGGCTATGCTGAAAATATTCACGAATTTGCTGGATAGTTTAGTTGATAAAGAGCCAGATAGTGAGGTTCATTTTTAAAAAACTTCTCAGAGAATATTTCAGATCAAACAAAAATTAGTCGATGACAAACTCGGTCACACGGGAAAATATTCTTCAAGTAGGATTTAACTCTTCTCACACTTCATCCATTTTGAGACTGGGAAGAAAAAGTTGATATCATTAAACAGTAAAAAGAGACGGAGGATATTAATTGAAATATAATGATGAGAACCTGTGGAACTTACCTGAGGAAGAAAAATGTGTCTACTCCGAAAACACCAGTATACAATACCAGAGATGAGAATCTTGTAAAAACCTCATTTATAACATAATAGAAGTCTCCTGTTACAGTGAAATGACAATAGGTGCAATTGTTACACATCATGGTCATTCTACAATGTAGGAGAAAAACATTGCTAAGCACGCGGTAAAACTTTCTACATCGAACGCGTTCTGTAACGTCGATCATTTTCAGGCACCCCAAGTACAACGGAACTTGCGTGTGTCTCTGTGCGTTAATTTTTGGACGGTTTACACGGCTGTCAGAACATGTCTCACACTCAAAACGGGCAATTGGACCATTAGAAGGGCTTTCAAGATAACTTTCAATTCTTTCGCTATAAGTAGGAGGAGAATACTTGATATTGCATGAAAATCATCACTATTCGTCCGTTTTGATGCCACGTCACAAAGAAGGAAGTTCATTATGAGAACACAGCTTCAGTTCGCTATGACATTAAGAGAAACCGTGAACCAGCTGTTTCAGAATAGTTAGGCAGACGACAGGTAGGCAGACAGACAGACAGACAGACATACCATGTGATTCGTAAATGGCCAGGAAAAGACCAACAACCCCTTTTTTGGTATCAAATGAATGATGTCAAAAACAGTAGTGTGCATGTTGTTTGTTGCTTGCTTGTTATATCGAGCTTGGGCCCTGAGCAGCCCAGCGGAACTTGCCAAAAACCATGACGTCATGGTATAAGGTCAATACGAGGCTATTGCGAATTCGAAGTCACCCACCCATGTTATTTATACACTGTTTACAGCTGTGAATTCGGAACAGCCCAACCTTGGCTGTGAACCAAGGTGTCATGGGTTTTGGCGAGGGTAAGATCATGGTTTGCCGCCTTGTAAAGGCCTGGGATGGATAAAGCAGCAAGCAATTATAAACGTGATACTTTAATGATAGTCAAGTAATATATTTTGAAATTGGTATTTATTATTCATTTGATACCGAAATAGGGCTGTTCACAATTGACGTCATTGTTCTCTCATTAATATGCAAAAATAAATATTTGTCCGCATAATAGATTACGTGTTTGAAAATTACGCATGCAAGAATACTGAAAATACACCTAGTAGGCGACTGCTGGTGTAACAATGAATACTGAAAGACATATTCACGACTCAGAGTACAAAATGCAAAAACAGTCAAGCATACTGATAAAGTTTGTCCGCATGCAGCAGTGTCTGGGAACAGCGCTATTAGGGATCAGATTATTGATCTTTGTCTGGCCATTTTGAGGACAGACGAACAGACTAATAGACAGACAGACAGACAGACAGACAGACAGACAGACAGACAGGAATTCCCTATCATGTAGAGTTCTTTTTTGTAAACATGTGACAAAATCGAGGTTTAAACTACGAACCTATGGACGATAACGAGAAAAAATAGGAATGTCCAAGAATAATCCACATCATGCTGATCACTCGAATTCCGTTGATAGCCGAGATCGTTCCGGCAGTACCCGAGCTTGTGCCGAGAAGTTTCCTACCATTGGTTACGACAGAGAATGAAATTAAGATCCTGCCGAGAATACCTAAACAGAAAAAAAATTAATGCTGTGAACAAGCTGTTTGAACCGCAAAAATGGCAAGCCATTATGTACTGACGCAGTGAGACTGAGTGTAGATTTGTGACTCTAGTACCACTGTGAGTCTTCATCACTTCAATCCTGACGCTATTCAAAATCATCTGAAACTTAGTCTTATTCTAAAATTTACTTAACGGTTGTTATTAATGGTCGTTTGATAATCCCATAAGTCTTGTCAAATAGACATTTTAAATTTCATGTTTATGAAACGCGTTTGTCGAAGTGAATGCCATGCAATTAATCAGTCTTAGACTAACAAAAGAGCAAAGCTGCATTATATCTCACACCTGGTGTTTTCTTCTTGAGTTCGTGTATCGTGGACTTATTTTTTACCAGTTCTTCTTTTATTGTGTCCATGTTAGCGATCTTTTTACTCCTCTTGATCTTTCGTTTGAGGTTCCAGTGCCAAATAACATCGTATGAAGTGCCGAGTACCATCAAACCAAGTACAACACTACATATGACACTGATGAAGAATTATATGACTTATGTTATCGAACAAAACTAATGAAATTTCCTTGCTTGTGTCAACGTATACTCATTTATGAAAACAAAAAATAATAAGAAACTGTCGTCCTTTTGCAGGTTTTAAAGGCAGAAACAGGCCTTTGTTTCACAAATTATTTGGTGACGAATTGAATATTTGACTTAAATATGGGATGTGATGATTATTTACCGTAATCTTACTCACATTGAAGAATATTTACGGGTGATAAATAACTCTGTAAATGTTTGACTAGATATAGAGAGCGTATTTTCAATATTATCTTAGGGGTACCGATATTTCCGAAGGGAAAGCATGATAAAACCAAGTATCATGTATAAGTTATCGAAAAGAGATGGTTTAACTAAATGATCTATTCCCTTAATAAGACTAACAATCTGTAAACAAACAGCTCGACAATTCAATTCTCTTTTAACCATCTACAATGTTTGTTGATCAAAAACTTGTCAATAAATATGTACCTTAAATCAATCAATCAATCAATTATCAATTAATCGATCTAACAATGATCTCTGACTCAGTCAATGAAAATGTAGTGAATTGGTAACTTACATAGCGACGTAATCTCCCGTACTGAAGGGAATGTCTTTAACACAGTATACAAAACCCGGCTCTGCAATGGCAGCTGCATATCATCAGAAGATAAAATTGTTCAATGTCAATCAAGTCTTTGTTATATTTATGATATACTAAAGCAATATATATGGCAACAGGATATGTACATATACGTATATATGAATTTATGCGTTATATCTGTCCATCTTTATGTCTGTCTTACACCGGTGCATACATGGTTACAGTAAACCCTAATTAACATCTCTCTCTCTCTCTCTCTCTCTCTCTCTCTCTCTCTCTCTCTCTCTCTCTCTCTCTCTCTCTCTCTCTCAACAGATATTGACATAACAAACTATATATGTCTTATTTTAACAATGCCAGTGTGGAGCCGAGGACAACTTTACAGAACAATGCATCGTAACAAGAGGGACAATCAACATACGTATTATAAAAGGATTACAGGTAGAGCACGACTTGCTACATAAATGATGTGCGACTCAAATATAAAGTGGTTCATTTATTTTTGACAAATATACAGGTTGTTCCTGTCTATGAATATAAAATTGTAACATATCTACTGTACACTGTAAACAGATTCAAAATATCTGTTTAAACTAAACCAACTGCAGATGATCCTATTCAACAGATCTGTGAGTAACTTTAAAATGAAATCACTTTGTTTTGAAATGAGTTGCACAAAATCCTTATATGGTACGGAAATTACGACATCATGACCCTTGGTTATGGAACGTCAGCTAAACGTTTTGCTCAAACTTTTGATCAAACCTTCCGCGAGGAACCTTCACATCATGCTCTTTCTAAACTCTATTGGCAACATTAACTTTCTTCGAGTTTCACCAAAATAAGCCGATGAAAACTTAAGTTACTCCATTAATTGCAAAACGAGCCCAACGAGTGGTAGACCAAAAAGCATTATTGTAAACATTTTCGGGCCTGAATTTTGTCCCCGAGGCGTAATCTACCACAACATCTAAATGTATTTGTCCGGGGAAAAGAAATTGAATGCGAAGATTCTCATCTTATAGATGATTTTTGGCAGAGAAAGATTAACTTTCCTGGTTTATTTATGGAACTCTGCTCTAGATATCCTAGTTGCAGATACATTTTAGATATCTTAATCCAATATATATATATATATATATATATATATATATATATATATATATATATATATATATATATACAAGCATTTTATAAATATTTAATATATGTAATATCATAAATATATGAAATATGTACAGAGTTAGAAATCCATGACTATCTATCAGTATGTATGTTTATGTCGATGCTGTTGTTGCGTCATAGATAGATAGAGAGACGAACTTCTGACAGATATACAGATGGAAATAGAAAAAAAATCCAGCAAGACAGACAAACAGACGGAAAAATTGGGTCGTTTGATCGATCGCTTGACGGATAGATAGATAGAGGCACATAATATGCATGATTTGCATAGATATAAAAGCAACTTTACTTACATTCAGTTAAAAGGTATTTCACTTCACTGCTATTGCAACTATCTGGAAAACAAGTTCCCCACTGAAAAAAGTAGAAAGATCAGACACCTTATGTAAGGGCTTCTTATGTATTAACGAAGCAATGTGAAATTGATGAAAACATCCATGGAAACTTACATTGTCGGACATGCAGTACATGCCGCCGAAATGCCTTCCTTCCGTTGGCTTAACGTAACGACAGACATCGAATAAACCCCAGGCCTTAAAGTCGAGAGTGTAGGTCCATTCTCTTGCTACTTGTCTTCTGTTTCCGAATGACACTATCACTGTAAGAAAATCAAGCAAACAAGCTTTCATGAGCGAGAATTAGGTTTATGTGATATCAATTTCACATGCAGTAGCGTTTACACACGCATCTAGCAGGGCTCGAAATTCCTCGACAGCCAAATAGCTCTTTC
Organism: Ptychodera flava; assembly: GCA_001465055.1. Taxonomy (NCBI): domain Eukaryota; kingdom Metazoa; phylum Hemichordata; class Enteropneusta; family Ptychoderidae; genus Ptychodera; species Ptychodera flava. The sequence goes on from LD345887.1 coordinate 528,941, forward strand.
GGACGAAAAATCTCTAGTAATGGTTGTCCAACGGGACTACCACCCGTCCAGGCACGTCAAAACAAGACAACGTAACATACGTATATCCGAACGACCTTACGCTTCATGCATATCTTTTGTGGAACCATAATAATTGCAGAAAGTCTGTAATGGGGAGGTGGGGATATAATCAGGCAGTCTTTAACAAACTCTCAGCATTCACGTAAGTCACTCTAATTTTAGCCAATCAGGGTATCAAGGGTAACTCCGAAAGGAAGAGTCAAGACACAGGCCCTGACTGTTCAATGCGAAAATTTACATGATAATTTTGATATCACATTGAAAACAGTCCAATGTGAAAGGTCTCCTATGTTGTGAGATGGAGACAGACACTCTATTCTTTTAATTACTGCAGCCACGATGAACTGATTCTACAATAACTATGGTGTATCAGTGGATGAAGATGTGTTGACCAGTTCAGGTACTGAGTAAGTATAATCAAACACTTTATGTTGTGATCTGTATATTGTAGCCATAATTTACATAAGTATCACGTGACAGTAAATTTAAATAACCTATCAAGCATCTTCTTTTTCCTCCCCACAAACACTGCAGTGTTTCCCATTGAGATTAAAAGCTGCTGTGCCAATCTTGTCTTCATTTTGTGAAATATTGCATTGTGTTCTGTGGCCGAGAACAGTTCGTGTACTTGTGATTAATACGAGTTTTTACATCTGGAATAGTCCGTAACAAAAATGGACGGACAAAAGAAAATTTGAGACACTTTTTTTGAATTTATTATGCTATCCATTTATTGATGTCAAATTCGACAGAAGACATCGCAGCACTGATTTGCACTCTAGCAGAAAAAAAACACGAAAACAGGGCATTTTCAAAGAGTAGAATCATTCGAATTCGTATTGAGAGGTTATTCAAATTTGTTGTCATTCAATTTTTTGTGAACAAAGATTACAAAATACAAATCACAACTCTTGGCAATGCGTGATTTTTCAGAAAAGTTATATTCTGAAAGGATTACAATTTCAATTTTTTTTTGCAGAGAATTCATTGTTAAGAAGGGCCGCATACTTGTCTTGCGTCCCGAAAGGGGCAGTAACTCTAACCTTTTGATAATTGTTTTCATTCATTTTGTCTTTAATGTCAAGCATAATTTCTTGTTAAACTCCCCGAAGCATGTTGATATAAACAGCTTTCAGCTTGTCAACTCAGCTTGTGTATGTACAGACTGTATCGATATTGTTGACGGTTGAATCCTGGCCCAGACTAGTATTCAAATGCTAACGATAACTTCATTTTACACGTACATAGATGTTATGTTGACTAGCTAAATGGGTGTTTCACCATCCTTTTTGGTGTAGAATAAGAAATTGACATACAGAATGAAATATTGAATAATCCTCAAAATTTAGTAACGGGTCCTTTATCTTCGACACTTCACTTGAGAACTGATATTTGTTGTTCATATAGGATGCATATTACGGCACAGGTTCAGAGAATTGTGCTCATAATAATGCATGGGGCTATTCTCAGAATATCACTGGAGCATGTAAACGCTGATTCAGAACGAACATATGAAATGGCACCAAATAATTATTATTTTGATAAATCAATACAAGCAATTCCTCAAAGGCTTCCTGGCGTTACATTTGTCATCGTGACTGTAACGAAGCTTTGTTCGATATCTGTGATTTTAGAAGTTTTCTCTTTATGGAAGAACCACTTGATTTCTTAGGAGTTGAGAATTTAAAAAAAAATCGGCAGGTCAAGGAGAAAAAATAATTTGATCCGGTAATGGCTTGAGAAATATCCAACAGACAGCAATAAAAATACCTTGTCGCCGATGCCTTAAAAGAGCAAGTGGAAAATCCGATTTAAAGGGCTCCTGCAAACTGTAATGGCAACTACAGACCATAGAAATCATATTTCTGATTTTATTTGCGATAAGCATTCACACGGCAGGCATGACAACAAAACGTGACGTCTTTTCTGAGAACTCTTCGAAATTAGTTGACTGCTCTGCCACGATTGAAAACAGCTACACAAGTACTGAGTTAGACAACTGCACCGTCGCTTCATTTCTAGTAGACTCTTGCACTATCATTTAATTACCATTAGACAACAGTCATCGTCAATCTACTGAGAAATTTATGGCAGTACTGTGTACTAAATGCTGTAACCTCCACAAATGTAATAATCTCCACAAATGTAATATCAACCACAATTGTAATAAAATCAACCACAAATGTAATAAAACAGTCAACCATTAATGTAACAACCCGCAACCACAAATGTAATAAAGAAATTAACCATAAATGTAATAAAACTCAACCATAAATGTAATAAACTTGAACTTGCATATATGTTCATTTGTTTATCAATGTCCTGAGTAAATAATAAGTTTAATAAGACTAGTATAATGTTTCTGAAACCAGGTTTCCTTTCCGAAGCACAGAATAGAATACTTTGAGAAGACTGTCAGAAAACGGCGAGGTACGGATCAAAACGTTCAGTTAGACAATGGAAGTGGAACAGCAGTTCTAGACACTGATAATTACATAATAAGGAAGCGTCAAAATAACTCGTCAACCAGTGATACCACACAAAGTTTATGACAGATGACTCAGAACAAATAAGAGAGAAATATACGACCTTATAACAGAAACTCACGACACAAAACATGTTGACGAGAACATGTATCCATATTTAAATCTAGTAAAAACAATACGAACACTAGTATACCTTGAACACAGTAGAACAAAATTAGACGTCCTAACATCCCCAGTGACTTCATGTTGGACAACATAGGAATATAGAAAAGCTATCGAATATTCTAAACAGTTTATCCACTAAAGATGAATTTGAGGCGACTGATTAAGAAAGTAAGGCAAATTTCGAAAAAAACGGCGTTAAAGGATCGTAGTGTTATACAGTCTCCTCCACTCTTGAGTAGAGACTGCACTGACGTTCAGATTACAGCTGTGTCTCGCCATTGCCAATCAGCTTTGTACACAAAATATGGAAATATAAAATACAGTTTCAATTATAAAAAACACACTAAATGCAAACAATTAAGATATGAAAAATGTGTGGAGTTGCTTTCATTATTACAAAGATGAATATTTAAGTGCTAATTCCTCAATTGTAACGACAAAATATATTTATTACATTTATGGTTGACTAGTATTACATTAATGGGTGATTTTTTTATTACATTTATGGTTACCGTTTATTACAATTGTGGTTGGTGTTTTTATTACATTTATGGTTGATTTTTGTTACATTTATGGGTGCATTTTATTACAATTATGGTTGATATTACATTTATGTAGATTATTACATTGTGGAGGTTACAAATGCTGTGACACATATTGGAATTAATCACACTACACGTGCAAGATATGTTCTTCTGACCACCGGCTCTATTATGAAGGCTTGAAGGAAATCGACTCAGAGGGATCTGAAGTACAGTACTCCCCAGATCCATCAGCTCAGGATAGAAATTTTACCAGTTGTGTCGTGTAACAAATTCAATAACAGAATTGTATATTGTAAACTGCTATACGTACATGCATAGAGAAAGATAGATAGAGTGGCAACGGGTATTGTTTAAGGCGTGTGGCAACGGGTATTGTTTAAGGCGTGAAGCGGTTACGTAACCCATCCATGTTCGCCTCGCCTCAGGTTGCTCTCGCCTCTCTTTTCCGAAGAGTGCCGACCATGAATCCTTCGGTAATTTTCGGATTTTCGCCAATTGTTAAGCGAAAGTATGTTCGGCAAAGTTTGTGTTGTTGTTTTCGTGTGGTGCTGAGCAGAATTGACGTGCTGGCGAAAACGGGAGTGTTTTGAGCTTCAGGAAAGTGAGTTTTACCGTTTTAAAAATTCCTCTCATATTTTTATGAATATATAATGAGTGTGTTTGAACCAAATTTGAAAGTCTTTTATCAATACTGTCTGGTTTTACTCAATGGTTTAATGTCAGTCATGTAACCTCCACAATTGTAATAATCTCCATAAATGTAATATCAACCATAATTGTAATAAAATGCACCCATAAATGTAAAATCACCCATAAATGTAACAAAAATCAACCATAAATGTAATAAAAACACCAACCACAATTGTAATAAATGGTAACCATAAATGTAATAAAAAAATCACCCATAAATGTAATACTTGTCAACCATAAATGTAATAAATCTATTTTGTCGTTGCAATTGAGGAATTAGCCCTTAAATATTCATCTTTGTACTAAGGAAAGCAACTCCACACATTATTCATATCTTAATTGTTTGCGTTAAGTGTGTTTTGTACATTTGAAAGTGTATTTTACGTTTCCCTATTTTGCTACAAAACTGATTGGCCATGGCGAGACACAGCTGTAATTTGAACGTCAGTGCAGTCTCTATTCTAGAGTGGAGGAGACTGTATAACACTACGATCCTTTAACTTCTTTTTATCGAAATTGCCGTATTTTCTTAATCAGTCGCCTCAGTATTCCTATGTTGTCCCACTTGATGTTTGTTCCTTCATTGGGGATGTTAGAATGTCTAATTTTGTTCTACTGTGTTCAAGGTAGTGTTCGTATTGTTTTTACTAGATGTAAACATGGATACATGCTCTCGTCAACATGTTTTGTGTCGTAAGTTTCTGTCATAAGGTTGCATATTTCTCTGTTATTTGTTCTGAGTCATCTGTCATAAACTTTGTGTGGTATCACTGGTTGACGAGTTATTTTGACGCTTCCTTATTATGTAATTATCAGTGTCTAGAACTGCTGTTCCGCTTCCATTATCTAATGCTTTCATCGGTACCTTGGCGTTTTCTGATAGTATTCTTAAAGTATTCTATTCTGTGTTTCGGAAAGAAAACCTAGTTTCAGGAAAGTATGCAATAACATTACACTAGTCTTATTAAAGTTATTATTTACTTTGGGCATTGATAAAGAAATGATCACATATGCAAGTTCAATTTTATTACATTTATGATTGAGTTTTATTACATTTATGGTTAATTTCTTTATTACATTTGTGGTTGCGGGTTGTTACATTAATGGTTGACTGTTTTATTACATCTGTGGAGGATTTTATTATAATTGTGGTTGATATTACATTTGTGGAGATTATTACATTTGTGGAGGTTACAAGTCATACCGTCTTTAACACGTGCGTCAAGGAAGGACATGTTTATGAAACTGCTGGCGTGTTATGTTTAGATTGGCGTGAAGCAGTGTTTCTGGCCTGAGAGCTCACAAAGTAACTATGGTTGCTACGCGACTGGCAGTACGATGCCATCTCGCCGTATATTTCGCATAATCTCGTGTAATTATCAACCACAAACGAAGCCTCCAAAAAGTTTAACACCTTTGAAGCTCATTTTAATATGAAAAGCCAATAGTCTACCGAGACGACCATGGAACAAAAGGCATGCAGGCGTTACCACTCTTTACTCTGTGGTACATGTCACAGAACACTACAAATTATTATATGTACAGATTTGAACCAGTGACATTCCGAACCCCATGATAAAACTTGTGCAGAAGAAAAAGATGCATTGCTTCAGCAAACGGAAAAAGATACTTTGGTAAAGGACTGACAATGGACCGGAGAAAATAGAATTGTGGACAGTGGCGGGAAATATGCTGACCTACCAAAGTCCTCCAACCCCGAAATAAAATGGGGCTCCCCTTAAGAAGCAAACAGCACAAACCAATCCATCCAACATTTCTGTCTTAAGTAAGATTTGAAAAATGTTCAAATGTGGACGCGAAAGATGATCGCGGGCATTACGTTACGCAACCAGATTTGACGCGTATTTGTATTTACGAGTGTTTAACTTAACTTTGTGATAGTTGCTATGATCTTGTCACGGCCTTGTAAATGTCAAAGCCGCAGAGAGTTAACTTAAGTAACTAAAAATGAATAAAAGTTCGATAATTTACATCGAACAACTTCCGATCACTTCCACAACAAGTTGCTCTACACTATTTCTAATTCAGATGTAAAGAATCACCGTAGAGACATACAAGATACAAGTGTACTTTGTACAGATCGGCGTTACACAATTAATTTGAAGTATTTGTGTATATTGTGATGCAGCAAATTTCGTTGACCTCTATTCCCAACAGTGGGTGCAATGTTTTGTTAGAACTCACAGGAGCTTGTCTAATATGCGCATGTGCATGGATAAAAATGAGGAAGAAGTATAATACGTTTTGCTTTCCAGACAGTGAACCCCGTAAAGTGTGACGTTTACGATTGAATAAAGGATGTGCGTTGATAGCTCTTTACCTCTTGTGTTTAATGCTTAAGTTTGAAATGTGCGATCGAGGATAAGGTCACAATTATTTAAAAATCTTTTCCGCGGCTGTTGCACACGAACAGAAGAGAAGTGGGCTGTTTCTAACCCGGAGTGTTTTTGTTAAAAATGGAACTAAATCCCCATGAGTATGTGTCAAGTTTGGTCACTAAATGCTAAAGTGCATTATCTTGGTGTCTGTGGTAGAGCAGTGTTATTTTGGTTCACAGGTCTGGCAAGGTTGCATGGCATAGAATAGTGACGGGAAAGCAGGGATTACGATAATTTTCAAGCGTAAAACCGTGATTGTGTAATTGTCGATGTCGACAAATCAAAAAAGAAATCAAAAATGGATTTGACAAACTTGTCAAGTACATTTATGTGCACAGATTTTTAAACAAAAACTAATGTCACTTCAATATTCCTCCGTCTTACTTACTTTGCCTGGCGTAGTCTTCAGAATTTGACCAATCATCGAGAAATCTTCGCGTGTCGTTGCCACAGGTATCGGACACCCATTCGTTTGTTGGTCGGACATCTGAAGAGGTGGCTATCAGAAGAGTTGTTAAACGACTAACCATTTCATCGTCGTCTGGTATTTCATCTAAGTTTGGCATTCGTGAAAGCTGAAGCTCAGCTTCCTTTTGCAATTTCCAGATGGCATCATATCCCTGAAGTGCCGCGGTCAGTCGATGGCCAGCAATGCTGGCGGCAATAGCAAAATAGAACGTCCAGCGAAGAGCCATAGCTGAGTGAAGGCGTCCCTATACATTCGCACTATCTTTCTCGGGCGGTAAGAAGGCCACATATTACGTCATGCAGGAGAGATATCTCTTATGTTTTACGTAATAGAACATGTATTATTGCGACGTAGTTAAAAATATATTGTATGTATGTATGTATGTATGTATGTATGTATGTATGTATGTATGTATTTGTCTTATTCTTCTTGTCCAATTCACTTATTCTTTTATCTCAAGACCGGGAGATGAAAAAATAAGACCATAAATTAGATGGTGGTGACCTTGTACCAGACTATGTATGATCGTTGCACTATTTTATCACTTCAAGTCTAACATGAGGTTCAATTCTCTCACAGATGAGATAAGAGCTTTCGACATGTCAAGGTTTATAAAGCTTAGCTTATCTCTAACTTCCAACTTGAAGTTCGAAGACTCTGCATGTTGACCAATCTAAAGCCATCTAGAGTATGGTGGTGATATCTGGTCTGCTTAGCAGGAAATGTACATTGATAAAAATGAACTTGTACGGCAGAAATTTATGAATTTTCTATGTTTTAAAATCGATTTGCATTATTACTCATATTTACAATTAAATGACGTCAGAGAATGAAATCATGCAGCGAATCATTTTTATTTCCCAGAATATTTTTGAACACAGAAACTGCTTTTTGACGAGACGGATACTTATGAAAATAAAGTGACCACCCCACTTCTGTGCTGTTTGAAAAATACATGACCCTTTACAGTTTTTAAATTTAAGGTGACCTCCCTGGATTTTGCCGGCCCAGCCCCGGCCGTGATAACTGAACGTTCCCTTAGTTCCGATTGAGTGTTTGATGTAGCACAAACGACACGAATGCTGATACGACGCAAGGAACAGGCGCTATTGGGTGGGCCTAATAACCGATTTATCATGTACCCATGCCAAGAATTTTACTAATAGTATGAAAAACCTTAAATTTTGAGGCTTTACTTTATTGTGCCTTGCTCATGAATATCGAAATATTTATGTTAACAGGCTTCATTCATAAGCTTAACTATAAGCAGTATAAGCCAAGAAGTCAACATTACGCACGACATCTCAATGAATCCCTAGAAGAATGACACCGGGATTTAAAAATTGTCGTACACGAGGAACTTTTTAAAGTGCAATATACTTTTACAATAGTAACCGATCAAAAACTGTACCCTGCTTTAAATCTCTCCTGATTGTGATCGGGATCGATCGTCGCGCCGTACGGCACGGACATGGGCCGCCATTTTGTTTATTGACACTGAGAGTTTTCACGTCAACGCAACAGGTGTTGCGCCCGCGCGACATCACTGTCAAGCCACGCGCTCAAAAACCATATTCCTCAAAACTCTTCAAATTTTTACTTCGGTGACATCGCTTCGCGGGCGGAGAGCGGCAGCCATTTTTGTTCGTTAGGCCTAACATTATTTACTATCAAATTTCAAGTGTAGTTCAGGAACACTCCAATGACATTTATCGTGCATATCTCGACGTGTACCGTGAAATATCACAACCGATATTTTACGGCAAACGTCACTGGGATGAAGCAATATTGGCATTGGTATTTGTAGGAAATGAACTCTCCTCAGGCTAGGTTTGTAAACATGTGACCCACCAAACATGGCAGTTATGTAACAAGGACAGTGTGCTCATATTTGGTTTGAATTGTTCCATTCAAGAAATATTTAAACCAGAAAAACAAGAACGGCAGAAGTAAATAAGGTGTGAAACTTTACGTACTGGAGGTCAACTTTAGGAACACGCATAGCATTGGAATGTTTCAACACAGTCCCTCTTAGTTCAGTAAATGGGGTTAAGGTATCGCATTTTCTGTGGAGAAAATTGAGTTTGTTTTTTCTTTTCAGCAATATAAAACTCTATCTGCCTGTTTTGTTTGACGTAAAAATTCATACCGGCAAAGTAGTTTGAGCAGGTCTGCCAATATGTAACAGTTCATGAACAATGAAAGGAAATGACTCAGTGTGTAGGCTGTTTCAGTTACTGCCACCGCACCCACACACAGAAGATACACTGTATACAACATACTGTAATGAGGTCATGAGTCATAGAACCTTTCACTTAGGCTATTTCAGTTAATACCACCACTCCCACAAATTTGCAGGATTTCCCTTTCTCTTACCTCATTTGCATATTTTTGACACTGACATGTTCATTTGAACAAATTCACATCTCAACCACTGGGTCGACCTGTAGGCCTATACCAAATACTAAAGATGGTAAGAGCGGTGGTTTGGGAGTTTTTGAATTTGACGGACATACATTCGCACATACATACATACATACATCTATCTATACATACACACATACATACATACATACATACATACATACATACATACATACATACATACATACATACATACATACATGCATGCATACATACATATATACATACATACAGACAGACAGACAGACAGAGGCATCATACAGACGTCCCGTATAAGGTCTTTTTGGTATTTATACAGACACCAAATATGAGCTAAAAATGACCCTTACTCCGATTCCTCAGGCTCACCTCGTCATTTTAAACTGGATAGTTCCCTTATCGAAAACCCGTCATAAGGGTCTACCTTAAAAGGAAGCACAACATCGTCGGACTATGCTAATAAATTGACAAGCACAAGGGTTGTAAGCTGTTTATTGGCTTTATTTTGTAAAGATTTCTAAATTAAGCAAATAAATTCTTATTGTTAGTTGTAGGCCAACTACGAAAATCGCGCGAAAAGACCATACTCCCAAATATTACGCTGTTGAACTCAATGATTAATTTTTCAATCTGTTATATCAAGAGATCATTGGCTAAAACTACACAGTCAAATCTAAAAGTTATGGCATTCGATAAAGAGCTAGCTAAGATTTTCACCTCTCCCTAGATTCTCATAAACAAGGAAGTTAAATTCTTCAGAAGTCAACGGCGAAAAATTATTTTCTCCAGTCCAATCATTGGTGACTCGATACCGAGGGATACGACAAACGCCACGGCGTAGGACAGAACAAGATTTGCCACGAAGTAATAAATCTATGACACGAGAAAAACAAAACATAAACCAACAGGTGATTAGGCATTGATCGTCGCACAGAATAGATAACAGTATCAAACAAACATTAATAGAACCAATAAAGAAGAGAGGTCAAAATCCAATTAATAATCCAACAAGAAGAGCTAGAATGTTTGATGTCCACGTTGATCGTTTTTCTTTTTCAAAAAACAAAAATATGAAAGACTGACGAGCAATGAGCACTCGCCTGAAGACTGTTGGATCAACGAAAATTTTAAAATACGCTACAAGAAGCTCAACTCACCATGTTCAGTTCTGTGTAATTTATCACCGTTTTTCTACTCCAATAGTAGAGGTACATGACGATTGGATGGACCAAGTATGCACAGTAAGTCAGACGAGACAGTGGACTCCAGGCATTCCATGATAACAGACTATCAACAGGTCCTGTGGTAATGATGAAACATTACTGTTCATGAGGAACCACATTGTAACATGCGACGAAAGTCAAACTGCAATTTTTCATTTGCGAAAGTAACTTGGTAAATGGATTCTGTATATAACATCTATGAGGTGATATGTCCGTTTTGAACGTAGCGTAAAATTTGATGCCGCCACAAAATTGCTCAGGATAATAATATCCTATTTTATGAAACATCTCAACCACTATATCTACCGTGATTCGCCAATGTAAGGCCATGAAGGTCATTTTACACTGCTGATACGCATGCGCGAGAGAACCTCGAACAGGTTTACAGTGAGCAAAATATCAAGTATTAAAGGGACAAAGTCGGCCATTTTTCATGAATTTTGTTGGATAGGAGATACTAATTTTTCATTTGCGCAAGTAACTTTGTAAATGGATTCCGTATATTACATTTATGAGGTGATATGTCCGTTTTGAACGTAGCGTAAAATACTAAGAGGCTGTTCAAGATCATTGCTGAGTTGACTGATGCGAAGGCGATTCACGCCAAAGAGCTACCTTGGCAAATTCCATCGAAGGAAAAGTCTCTAAACTTCGCGAAAGTTTACCCAATGTCAGTGTTGACAGTGACTGCGTTTTACCATCCCATACATTTCCAGCTTTCAGTGATGTGTCTGCAGACCAAGTTAATACCCTAATTCAACGAGCAGCGCGAAATCATGTGATCTTGATGTACTGCCAGCGAACTATATCAAGAAATTTGCCAGTGTTCTATCGCCATTCCTGGCTCATCTCTTCAATGAATCGCTGTCATCTGGAAGTGTGCCCAGTCACTTTAAATCTGCCGTCATCCGACCACTGCTAAAAAAACCTGACCTCAGCCCAAACATCCTGAAGAGTTATCGACCGATATCAAATCTACCATTCTTATCTAAAGTTCTTGAGCGCATTGTTGCATCGCAGTTGAGCAGTTACCTCAGTGATCACTCTCTGTTTTCCAAGTTCGAGAGCGCATATCGCGCTCATCACAGTACAGAGACTGCCCTCCTGCGTGTCCATAATGACATCATGCTTGCTCTCAACGACAAAAATGACGTTCTCCTCATCATGCTGGACTTGTCGGCGGCTTTTGACACAGTTGATCATGAGATACTACTTCATAGACTTCAATTTCGGTTTTGTGTCACAGGTACAGCTATATCGTGGTTCAAGTCTTATCTCAACCATCGCAACCAGTGCGTCAAAGTTGGCTCTGCAGCATCAGCTATTACACATATGAAGTATGGTGTTCCTCAAGGCTCAGTTCTGGGTCCGATTCTTTTTACT
>LD345887.1:541538-554455 GCA_001465055.1 Ptychodera flava
GCTGGCCAGGGGTCACCATGAATACGTAATGAAGCTTCACTACGCAGAAACTGCGTAGTCAAGCCCTTCTTAAACGGTCAAAACCTCTCGGCATTTTCCGGCATGATGAAGGTCATTTTACACTGCTGATACGCATGCGAGAGAAATTCGAACAGGTTTACAGTGAGCAAAATATCAAGTATTAAAGGGACAAAGTCAGCCATTTTTTCATGAATTTTGATTGATACGAGATACAACTTATATTGTTCTACATGTTGAAAGATACTGAATGAATGGGTGACCATGCATATATTCGACTCCGGTTTTAGACGCGATAAATGATTCGCGAGAATGAATATGATGGAATCATTTATCGTGTCTAAAAACGGGGTCGAATATTTGCATGGCCACCCAATCATTCAGTATCTTTCAACATGTCTAAAACCGGGGTCAAATATATGCATGGTCACCCATTCATTAGTATCTTTCAACATGTCAAACAATAGAAGTAATATCTCGGATCAAACAAAATTCATGAGAAATGGCCGACTTTGTCCCTTTAATGTCGACAACCACTTATGCAGAACCAGGGACTAAGGACAGCCGCTTTAGAATTTATGGCATGCAGATTCAATAATCGTCACCTCCATTTCCAGTAGCGCAGGCGAATATGACCCAGGCGACGGCCGTGACGAAAGCAAAGCTGGTGACGGATTTGTAAAGTGCTGCAACCCATTGGTCTGGATGATTCCCTTGTAAGGCTGGATACTGGCCATAGACCACGGCAAGGCCACTTCCGATAGCAACACACCACATGATCAAATTAAACCACTGAAAATATACAAATATTATTGGTTTGTTTTTATGTTTGTTTGAAAGTCAGTGTTGAAAATGAACATAACTTATGTTCTAATTGCGTTTTGAAATGTTAAATTATGAATAACTCTACAGAATGTACAACTGAAGGAATGAGTTTTGTTTCTCGTTTCTTTTTCTATAGTGTTGACGTTGCGATAAAACGTGCTATTCAAATATTAATTTGCTCACTGACACCGTTTCCTACGTCCACTCGTGCCGTGACTTTCCCTGTATGCACTCACACCTACCCCTACGCATTCATACTCACACTCCCTTAAAGGCCTACAGACACGGAACGCAACTCAGCCCACTCACGAAGCATTCTAGGCAATGAAGATAACATTATATTCTCATTCGACTGATTCTGTATTCATAAACTTAAATATGTCTTCCACATCTTTGACCTATTTGGTAGCACTATATCCACTAAATCAAATGCTTTTTTGGCTTACTATACAAGATTAATGGCACACTATAGGGGTATAGTAGGAATATTTTACACCAGCCTCACTGGATATGGTAAAAACTACATTGGAATTTCAAACAACTCATTCATCGACTTTAGGGACGGACCATTAAATCTTGGGAGGTGGAGGTGGTAACAATCAGATTATGAATATTTTTTTTAAATTGTAAATTGTTCAATTTTTTTTCCAAGCGAGTCATGATGTGCAATCTTTTTATAAGTAAACTGTCAGATTTATCTTTTTTTGCCTTCTGAGTTCGGATTTCATATTTTTATTTTGCAAACTAGTCTGAAGATTTTTTCCTTATTTTTTGCTTTGAAACTTTTTTTCCTGTTTTTGACCACCCCCTCCCAAGATCTGATGGTTCATCCTCCGGATGCATAATAGAGAAGCACAGGTCTATAAATTGATTAATTGAACCGTCTACCTTGTTTATTTTGACTTTCTGTCCGTCGAGTCGACAGAGTACATAACCGAGATAGATACCGACCAAGTAGGACTGCAAATGACCCCAAGGTGTTGGATAAATGTAATCGCCACCAGGCGGTAGGTTATCGTTGTAAAAACTGTAAAAGTTTTGGAAGAAGGAAGTAGTTTTGCATGTCACTGAATAGAATACGATTTTTGAATAGTTGAACGTGCAACCAAGCAAAACAGAGGTCAACAAAGAAGGCAAGTAGCGACAGAGCTATTGTCATAGTACACATACCTACCTACATTATCAAAACCTACCTATCGATACATACATACGCACATACATACGCACATACATACGTACATACATACGTACATACATACATACATACGTACGTACGTACGTACGTACGTACGTACGTACGTACATACGTACATACGTACATACATACATACATACATACATACATACATACATACATACATACATACATACATACATACATACATACATACATACATACATACATCGGACCGGGCACAAATGATGTTGTCTTGAAGAATTAGTACTGTAATTCCGATATTATTGAGGTAGGAGAACACAAACAAAACAGAATACTCGAATTGCATCAACAGTTACAGTCGATGAACATTATGTCACCCATAGCTCGAGAAATTGTAAGCCTGAAATAATGCTATCTTCTAATTAAGTTTTGCACTTGTCATCATGTTTTGTTTAAGGTAGAACGCACCTCGGGGACAGACATTTGGACTCTCAAACTTTTACAATTCTCCTCTGATATACCACATGTGGGGGTTCATTTTAAAGCTCTCGGTGAAAGAAAACTTTACATCGGCTTAGTTTTTCAAAATTCGATTTTTTATTTTTCTCCATAGAGTTAACACAGGGATGGCGGCCATTTTGAATTTATAATATCGGCAAATCTTTGGCAATTTGTTTCTCTAGTACCAAAATTTGCATGGTGACCCCCTATTTTATTCTTGATTTCGAAAGAGAATGATTGAAAGATTCCTTGAGGAAAGTTATAGCAAAAGTTTAAGTCTTTCACTGTCGAGGTGCATACTACTTTAACGTATAATAAGGGAAATATCAAAAACTGATACTGCAGAAACCGTGTCGAGCAAGTAAATTAGTTAGCACATCTGATTAAGAGGAAATAAGTAATAGTTACGTTGGATCATTTGGTACGGCATAGCCATAGTATGTTGCCAGTACCGCCACGATTGAAATGGAAATCACTGTGGAAATTCCTACAGTAAAGGTGCCAACTTTTGGTGATCTGTGAGGAGAAAGGAAATGAATGTTGACGTATTTTGTAGCAGCAGTCACATACAGTACTATTAACAACAAAACGGGAGTCTAATAACCGAAAAACACATACAAGCGCATCAAAACATCCATCGATATACTGTACAATTTGGAAGTTGGACATTTTAACTTTAAAGATGTTGCATTAAAATTTGCAACTTCGACTGCAAAGACAATTTTGAATTCGTGCTCATGATTGAAATATGTAAGAAAAGTGTTTGTTCGGTTTCAGTTCTTTTTAACGGGTCTACCCATGAAGGAACATTCTTTCGTCTGAGAGAAATTGTCATTAATAAGTATCATGCACAGCTGTTTGATTTTAAATTTTCCGGTGTGTATGTTTATTTGAATGATAATTTACATGTTGACACGCTACGGATTATTTTGATTGAGACAAGTTACGTAAGTTGACTTACTTGTAAAGCAGAATGATGAAGAATGGACTGAGGATAAAAAGTTGCATGTCACAACAGAGATACCAAACCCATCCCATGCACTAGGGGTATGAAAATAAACAAAGCAACAACAAATATAAATAAATAAATAAACTGATAAAAATAACTTCGTACATGATTCAAATCGATCAGTTTTAGAGTATTTAGTTAAACTTGATTAACAGAGATAAAGATGCATATTTTCTAGCATGTCTGTATGTTTATTTACTTAACAGAGTTGAGATAAAGTTTATGCAATAAGTGGATATGGATATTAAAATAGCCAAAATATCAATGCTGGTGAAACAAGCCTTCTTTCACAAGAATGGCAGTCGTAGATACCAGTACATTGTCATCACAAGCAATGGAGGATATTTGAGTAACAACACTGATGCCAAACATAAATACACTGATGAGGAAGTTACTTAGATGCTGACAACATTTTCATCAAATTTGCAGGCATGGTATTTAGGAAAACTGTGGGCATTCCAATGGGAACAAACTGTGCACGACTTCTTGCAGATTTGATTTCATATTCATAAGATGCCGAGTGTATGTAATCTTTAAATAAATCTTGGTGTAAAAGAAATGCAAATCGTGTTAACAACATAGACAGATACATTGATGATCTTTTCAGTTTGAACAATCTCAGTATATCAATCTATATCCATCCTATTTATCCAGATGAGTTAGAGATAAAATAAACAACAGAACGTGAGAATTCGGCTTCATATTTTGATCGTTTTTTTCTAAATAAAACAGAACTCTGAAAATGATATACGAAATTTGGTCATCACTTTGAGAGACTTGCAGAGAGTCGTACGTTTAAACGTAAAAGTCACATTTGATCGCTATTTGATGCTCAGTTTCAGAGATGAGAATTTTTGGCGAAAATACAACGAAAACTTGAATATGCGAGTTTTGTGCTACTGTTAATACAAATTAGGGAAGGCAATCCTAAGAAGTTACTTATCGAATTCGAAAATCTACCAAAGCAGTTGCATCAGAGAAAATGAAGTTTGACTGAATATAACAAAAACAAAGGCTTAAAAATGTACATGCCAATGTCCTCATAAGAACAATTAATATACGTTCGGTCATCCTGAGAGCGTCTCTGGCGGCAGAATTTAAATTCCGACTGCTTCACTAAGTTCACATACACGGCAATACGACGACGTTATTCATCACCGCAGGTTTTAGACAGTGCTTTAGACAAATGCCATATTGGATAGACAAGGCAATTTGTAGAGGCTGTCAACAATACTTAAATGAACAGCGACTCTTTCCGGCACGAGGTAACACTGAAGTAGTATTAAGAGGATCTCAAATACAACATGGTTTAATTTACCCCTTTTTGATACCATGGTATTACATGTGAGAACTATCACTGACAGTAAACACACATTACATTTTACCTCGATTTTTTAATATTTTACGGTGGAAATTTGAAAACAATCAAGTTCATATTACATGTAAGGTGCTATTTAGACTCTACACTGACCTCTCATGGTCAATTTTGTATTAAATTATAAATACATGCAAATCTGTCCCTGTTTGCGTAAGACTTTCATCCCTGCTACAGCAAATAAATATGAGAAAGAATACGTACGTGGCTGGTAGTCGGAGGCCATGGATGCAAGTTATTGAAGTAGAAAATCGTAGCCCACCAATAATCCTGGCAAACCTTTTGAGAACCTAATATGTATTGATCATGTACTGGACCACTTCCGAGGTACAACATCAGCGTAGACCATATCAACAACATCAGTCCAAACGCAGGGGTGAGACGCCACCAACGATGAAAGTAGAACAGGAGCCAATTCAATCTGCCCTTGGTTTTATGTAACTGTTTTAATGTGAGATAGCTTACAAGGCAGCCACTGCAAGATGAAAATATCCATACCATGTTGACTTTGAAATTACTTTCCTACGTGTGACAGATTTTGTTTGATGTGTAATAAATTATTATCTACGTTTTCGAATCCGCGCACAGAAATCTTGCATAATTCACCAGCACATAAGATTGTTGTTTAAGTTTTTGCCATTGTTTTTGAAACATGAAGTTTATTTTCTCGTTACCCTATTAGCCAAGAATTGTAACAAAGGGTGTATACCTTGTCTCGACAATGACATTTTTCTAGATGTCCATGTCGATTGTTACAATAGGATAAATTTCCTGACAGGGATACAACTGCAAAATATAGTAAAAGCCCCATAAAGATATATGAGAAGTACTGATAAACCAATTGCCAAATATCTTCCTATATGATAGGCATAAGTCCGATAACAATGTCGCTGATAAATGAGCAAAACATTGACAAGAATTATATCACAATGATCCGGTGTAGGAATGACGTAACTCATGTTTTGGTCTAAATTGAGTTTTTGATACATTTTGTTCGGGAATGTATAATACATCTTTTGTGAAAATTTTGAGTAAAAAAGTCAACATAACTTATGTTGCAATAGGGACGTAACTTGAGTTACGGCCCTTTACACGATAAAGTGCATGCAAGAAGGAGAATTTCAGTAGTTATGTCTGTTTTGCACGAGCAAAATGTAAAAAAAGAAACTGTAAGGAACACCTTATAACGATGATGCTATTCATATAATATATATATATATATATATATATATATATATATATATATATATATATATATATATATATATATATATATATATATATATATATATATATATATATCCTTTCCTACTAACGTCAGTGATGAACCAAAATTACGTTGTCGGGATAAACGTGCGGAAGACACACATGAGCAATGAACAACTGCAAGATTGTGAACATTGATGGTCATCGCATTCATCTGGAAAATGAGAGAAAGCCACTGTTGAATAGTTTAGGGAATTTCGCTATGTTGTGGATACAGGGCTACTCCTTTGATGTAAAGCAATATATTCTCAGAATCTTTTAGGTCTACATAAACTACACGATGGCCGAATGTATGGGTGTTCTGTCCTATAGGTCCTAGCTGGTGAAACTGTTCGTAGGATTTATGTTTTCTATACTTTATCCATTCTGAAACTGGGGAATAATAACAAGTCGATTTTACTTCAAATAGGAATACATGCAGGATATTGAGATATAATTATGTGACCTGAAGGAGCTTACCTAAGGAGGAAAAAAGTGTCCACTCCGAAAGCACCATTTGACAATCCAAGATACGAGAATCGTGTAATAGCCTCAGTTAAAGGGTACTTGTAGTCTCCTGTTAAAAGGAAAATAAATGTAGTCGGTCTAAGTATACCGACTAGTACTATACAAATGTGCATCGGTTAAACAATGTCATAAAGAACAGACGTAATGGATAACGTTGACCATTTTCAGACGCCCAAAGCGCTATGAATCCTGCGTACGCCTCTTCGCGTTCATGTTCGGTCGGTTCCAAGGAACCAATCAGACGGCTGCTAGAAAATGTCTCACGCTCCGAACGAGTGGTTGCACTATCAAAAGGGTTCCGAGGTTGCTATGAATTTGGTGAGATAATGTTGACATTCCACTAAATCAGTCAGTAACCCAGACACAAAGGTATAACAGTATTGTTATAATGACAATATCGCATACGGCGCAAGCGATGCATTCTAACACCATTCTGCACCGCGCATCGCATGGTCTTATTTTTATTGGTTTTCTACTAGCTCATGTTAATATTTTTTGAATCTCCTTTTCATTAGAACAACAGAAGATCTTCATTTCACGAGGTGTCGCACAACTTAGAACAGTCAGAGACACAAGTAGACATCGAATGCATACCCATGCACCCATCCATCACCCACCCATAAACACAGCCACACGCACCTACATACACACCTCTACCTATCTACCTACCCACCTACACATCTTAGCTACCTAGCTACCAACCTACCTACCTTCCTACCCACACGCAAATACATACATGTACGCATGAATAAATACATACGATACTAGAAATTCAGGCAGAAAGGCAAACAGAGTGGCCGTGGATTTTCCGTATATCAACCAAAGATCTATTTTTATGACGAATCGGAGATAAAACTACGAACCTATAATCGGTAACGAAAAATAGTAGGAATGCCCAAGAATGACCCACATCATGCTGATCACTCGAATTCCGTTGATCGACGAGATCGTTCCGGCATTACCCGAGCTTGTGCCGAGAAGTTTTCGACCATTGGTGACGACAGAAAAAGATATTAAAATTCTGCCCAGAACGCCTACAAAAGGAAAAATTGAAAATAATTGAACAATATGTTTAAACGGAGAACTTATGGAGTCATCCTTTACGTAGGAAGTGAGACGGAGTGTACATTTGTGGCTGTTGTGCTACGTGAGCCTATATCGTTTCCTGACGGTATTCGGCATTGAAGAATAATTTTCGTAGTTATTGTGTCATTGATTTTAATAATCCTGTAAGTATTCTAATTTTACATCTCGCGTTTGTGAAATGTCTTAGTCGAAATGAGTTTCACATAATTATTGTTTTAACAAAAAAGCAAGACTGCACTATATTCATACCTGGTCTTCTCTTTTTAAGTTCGTGTACCGTGGACTGATTTTTTATCAGTTCTTCTTTTATTGTGTCCATGTTAGCGATCTCTTCACTTCTTTTGATCTTTCGTTTGAGGTTCCAGTGCCAGATAACATCGAATGAAGTGCCGAGCACCATCAAACCAGCTACAACACTACATATGGCACTGATGAGGAAGCATATGGCGCATGTTAGTGAATGAAACTGATGAAACATCCGAACTAGTGTCAACTATGCGTGTATTAAATCACAAAAACGTAAGATCTGTTCCCGTTTGGCAGGTTTCACAGGCAGAAATAAGCCCAGCGATTATTGGGCGACGAACTGAGTATTTGACCATATAGCCTACTGAATGAAATGACTGTTTACCGTGAGCTTGCTTTATGTCGATGAATAAGTACGAGTGATAAATCACTCTACCCATGCCCGGTGGCGATACTCATGTGTGGTTTTTTTTCTATGGCATATAGGACTTTCCGTATTCCAAAAGGGAAAGACAATACAAGACTATTCTCGATAATACCAGCAATAACAACATCATGAGCAAGTTACCGAAAAGAAACTGATATTCCTATTTACAGTGCGTTTCATCTAGGTACCGCAACTCAGCGTATGAGACGGACACAATCCACATACAAAACACACGATTAGCTTGGGTATCACGGACACATTTCAAAGCCACCGACTCGTCGATTATTTAGAGTGAACCAGTATGGGGCAGCCGCTGTCTAGTCTGAGAGATAAACAGTTGACTAGACTTGATCTACAATGTAACTTTTTCTTTAACAGTCTCAGCGAAGAGTTCAAGAGGTGAAGGTATTCTCAACAGAAACTAACTAAAAAACCACACATTGTAGATCAAGTGTATCTCTCAGTCTAGACAGAGCGGCTGCCCCATGCTGGTTTACTGTAATTAATCAATGAGTCGGTGACTTTCAAATGTGTCGTGATATCCAAGATAATTGTTTGTTTGTACGTGGATTGTGTCCGTCTCATACGCTGAGTTGCGGTACCTAGGTGAAACGCACTGTAACTGGTTAATTTAATAGAAAATTCAACTTAAACAAGGATAACCCGCCAATATCACTAATTATACTTGAGGTGCATTAAATCTGTTTTGGCCGATTAACATGCCTTTCGATTCTAGAATCAACTAACTTGACCAATCTTACAATCAAAACGAAAAATGAAAATGAAGTAATTTAATATCTTACATGGCGATGTAATCTCCTGTTCTGAAGGGAATGTCTTTAACGCAGTATACATTATTGGGCTCTGCTAAGCCAGCTGTATCAGAAAAACGAAATTGATCCATGTAAAGCTTTTTGTTATATTTATGTTGTAATAAATAAATAAATTAATGTGGCCACAGAGACAGAATATCTGTAAGTATTCATGTATTGTGTGTCTTCTTGTCAGTCTGTTTGTTTGTCTGTCTTTCTGTCTGTATGTCTACAGAAATTCCTGGGTGGAGAGAGAGACAGAGAGACAAAGAGAGACAGAGAGAGAGACACAGAGAGAGAAATTGGAGCAATGTAGGGAGGGAGGAGGGAGGAACGGGGAGAGAGAGGGGAGGGAGGGAGGGAGGAGAGATTGACTATCTATGACTAAACACTATCAAACAAACTGGCAGACGGAGAGGTAGAATCTGATGTTGTTCGATCGATCGATCGACAGATAGGTAGCAATTAAGCTAAAGTTAACCTGGTGGCCAGCTAGCTAGCTAGATACATAGATACAATGTGTACGATACTTATCAATGTTATAAGCAGTTTTACTTACCTTCATATAAAATGTATGCTACTTCACTGCTATTGCAACTATCTGGAAAACAAATCCCCCATAACTGAAAAAAAAAATAGAAAGGCGAAGCGATGCAGGGAATGAATACATGTGTATTTCATTTTTGTTTGTGAATCTACGTGAAATGCATGCAAAATGTGAAAACTTACATCACTGGACAAGCAGTACATGCCACCAAAAGACCTTTCTTCTGTTGGTTTCACATCACGACAGACTTCGAATAAACCCCAATTCTTGGAGTCGAAAGTGAAGGGGTATTCTCTCACTGTTTGTATTCTAATTCCGAACGATACGACCACTGTAGGCAAAATAACAA
Source organism: Ptychodera flava (assembly GCA_001465055.1). Classification (NCBI taxonomy): domain Eukaryota; kingdom Metazoa; phylum Hemichordata; class Enteropneusta; family Ptychoderidae; genus Ptychodera; species Ptychodera flava. The sequence goes on from LD345887.1 coordinate 551,666, forward strand.
AGCCATACAATATGAGAAAAAAACAGCTGTTATCAGCGAGAAATATGAATAATAACCGAATAATCATTTTTCAAGAGGGCATCATGTTCAGCAATGTTTTGGAACAACGATACATATCCGAGATAAGCCAATATTTGGTTCACTTCTTGACTTACATTTCATTATCAACTATCCTTACAATATTAAATCCATTTTACAAATACCGCACGATTGTCAAGACACTACTACCTGGTATTCAAGAAATTGAACAGAAGAATAGATGTGATGAATTGCCGGGCTAAAGGCAAGTATAAACTTTTTTAAGGTAGAACGCGCCTCGGGGACAGACAATTGGACTTTCAAATTTCTACAATTCTTTACTGATTAACCACTTGTGGGGGCACATTTTAAAGCGCTTGAAGAAAGAAAAACTTTTACCGTCTTAATTTTTCGAAAATCCAAAATTTAATGATATTATCAAAAATCAGTTTTGATTCTGTTAAACATCTTATTACTGATTTGCATAATTATCGAATTTTTCTAATTTGGGATACATCTTGATTAACTTCATCAAAGTCGATGAAACCTGCTATGAACCTTGAAGATATTATGATAAAGTATTAATGAAAGTTGTTTGCCATTTTTACATCAGCAAGTTACTAATTTGCATATTTAAATAACTTTCCCAATTAGGGATATAAAATTGGAAGGACTCTAAAAAGTTTATGAAACTTGCTACGTATATTGATGAGACAATCGTGTTGAATAAGTGAAAGATATTTTGCATTTTCATGTCAGCTTATTTATAATTTGTATATCTAGTGACCTTTCACAGTTTGTCATACATAGCTTGAAGGACTTGACCAAAGGCAATTATGCTCGCTATATAAATGAATGACAGCAGTCAGAGAAATCTAGTATTTTTATTTCAGCCAATTACATATTAATATATTTAATGACCTTTGGAATTAATCTGTGGAGACGATTGTCTATGATGTTGATGCAAACATGTGGCACAATATTTAAATTCACAGACAAATGCAGTAGAGTATATTGAAGCATGTGAGCATTTTCAGTTGATATTTCTAATGTCAACCATAATTTCTTATTCCACTCTCAAAAGCATGTTGAGATGCACAGTTTTCAGCTTGCCAACTCAGCCTGTACAGACTGCGTTGTAATTGTTGATAAATGAATTTAGGTCCGGACTAGAATTCACTTTAAACAGTAACAGTGCATTTTACACATAGACGCTGATAATTTAAACGATGGATATTTCAACATGGTTCTCTTGGGAGTGGAATATAAGTTGCAATTGACATACAAAATAAAAGGATTGAAAAAAACATCAAAAGTTCGAATTACTGGCCATATAAATTGGACAATTCACTTGAGAGTTGATATTTATTGTTCATTAGACGCATGTTACAGGATCAGAGAATCGCCCTCAAAACAATGCATGAGGTCGTTATCAGTAAATCACAGGATCATATGCAAATGTTGAACTTTCATGTGACCTGAGATAGTTATCAGTTCGATAATTAAATTCAATACAGGCAAATCCTCAAAGATACTGTCACGTGACATGTCACCATCATGGCCAAGTTTGATGTCCGTGAATTTCGTTTGTTTTCACCAAGCAAATGAAACGTTACAGACCATAATTTGGCATCTCGGATCTGTGTGTCTGAAGTAAGACTTCGGGGAATCTTCGAATGTAGACATGGACGATACCCAAAGGCATTACGCAATCGTATTTGAACACGTATTTGATTTGATGAGGACGAGTGCTTAATCTGAATATGCGATAGTTGCTATCATGACGTTGGTCATAACATCACGAGCTTTGCCAATGTCAAAAGGCGCTGTGGGTTTTCTGAATTTGCGTGCGAGCACTTTAACAACAACAAATCTAAGTTCGATATCCAGGATAATTGTTCATAGAAAAAATATTTCAATATTTATTACCCAATGCTATTCCCATGTCAGATGTGAAGAATCACCATAGACACAAACAATATACAAGTGTACTTTATACAGGTTGGCGTTACGCACTCAATCTAGACGAGGTATTTCTGTGAGATATAACAGCAAATATCGAGGATTTCTATTCCCCCAGCCAAATTTTAAGTGTAATGTTTTGTTAGAACCAACAGGCGCATTGGTATATGTGGTATAAAGGACAGGGGAAGGTGCAGTCATATAAATAATCAAACATACATAAATGTACAGATATAATTACTTTACAAAATGTTCATAGTCTCCCCACAGACACCCATGTATATTGACCCGACATTTTTATGAGAAATTTTAATATCATCTTTGTTACACACATATGTGCAATTTTAACAACCTTATTCTAATCAAGTATATTCATATCAGTCATGATAATATATAAATGCATGGTTATAGCTTGTTTAGCGTGTTGGAATATATGTATATATATATATATATATATATATATATAGAGAGAGAGAGAGAGAGAGAGAGAGAGAGAGAGAGAGAGAGAGAGAGATGCGAACAGGTCGTGTTGTGTTATTGTTTACATCGACAGAAAGCACAGAAAGAATAGATTTTTTCTAATTTGTAAAAATGTAAAGGGGTACATAATTTTATGCACATGATTTTCTATAAGAACTTCCTTGATCTTACTTACTTTGCCGGGCGTAGCTTTCAGAATTAGAAAAGTCGTCGGCAAATCTTCGCGTGTCGTTGCCACAGGTAGCGGACAGTTTGTTTGTTGGTCGAGCATCTGAAGGGGTGGCTAACAGAAAATCTCTTAAACGACTAACCATTTCATCGTCGTCTGGT
>LD345887.1:554653-581006 GCA_001465055.1 Ptychodera flava
TATCACTTGCTCGTCTCTACAATCACATCGTAGATGTCCTGCATACCAAAAACGCTTAGGGAGCCATCATTATCTACGGTCTGGGGGTGGAGGACTTTCGTCGGAAATTCAGATATTTCGAGAAACCCCCTGCCAACCATGGTGAATTTGAGTAACCCCCTCTCTAACGCAGAAATTTTGACTGACCCCCCCTCTCCAAATTTAGAAAAGCTTAAGTTAAACACCGATACATGTATTTGTAAAATTTACAAAAATACAGCAACAGTAAAGACCTTTCAAATCCTGATGTACCATGTTAGATTATCATCGGTTGTCTCATGACGGTTGAAAAGGGTGAAACCAACAATACAAAGTGACAACAAAATACGTATACTGATATAAAAGCTCACGCTTTTATGACTGGGTTTTCACAAGGATATATGTGATCTGATTGGGGAGAATTTAAAGTACAGGGGGCGGGGAACATGTGAGAGGCTCAGAGGGAAAGTGTCAGAGGGGGTGTCCCCTATCTTGCGTGGAAAATTTTGAGAAATTGATGTTTGTAATGGTGCAGTCTGGTGCAATCTGAGAGGTGTTTTCAATTTGTTGTTTACTAGTAAAATTGTTAGAACACTCAAAGGGGAGAACGCGAGAGGGGGGTTCCCCCTCTCGCATCGAAAATTTTGAGAAATTGATGTGTGCAATAGTTCAAAAATTGATTAACCCCCTTCTTCCTCTCAACATTTTGAGCAACCCCCTTGAAGTTTTCAATTTTTTGAGTGACCCCCTCACATTCCTCCGACCCCCAGGCCGTAAATAATGACGGCTCCCTAAACATGCACGCTTTTTATTCAGTGCAGCCTTATTTTCATTTGCATCGTTATTGTTCGAAAAGAATGCAGATGGTACAAGCCTTTGCCTGTTTTCGGTTGGCCGGGGATGAGGCTTGGGCAAAACTAGACAAAGCTGATGAGTATGGCAATGTCGCTATGGTGATCCACTGAAGAGAGTGGATTAAAGGTATACAGTCACTTGTAATCTAAATATGCCCATATATGGTCAAAGGGGCGTTCCTTGGTATTCAAAATGCCCATGTTAGGGCGCCGTTTTTTAAAAAACGGCCACCCGCTTAAAATCTGTGATTGGTTAAATTTTCTCTGATTTTCTTTTTCCATGGTAACTGTGGCAAAATTTGAACAGGTGACAGTATACCTTTAAACCCAAATGTAAACATGAAAGTCACGACCGTGAAGGGACTGCATTTCCTCTCGGTCTCCCGATAGGCTGCGACAACAGCACTTACAGAATGGAAAGTACATCTTGTAGCAATGTGACAACGATAGTATAGGAAATTGATGTAATTTCTACACCAATAGCAATATTACACAGGTGTTCTAATTAACTTGGAAAGATACTTCTTGTTGCATAGTCTGGCCCGACACTGGGTGATCGAAGAGACTATGCGTTTCTAAATGTGTTTTTCAAAGCTGATATGCGAAACTGACGAAAGGAAGTTGAAAGTAATATGTCTCGGGGACAGACTTTCGGACCGTCAAACCTTTACAATACTTGTTTTTTAGTCTTTCACTTGTGGGAGGGGCTCATTTTAAGCTCATGGAGTAAATAGAGTTTTAAGCGTCTTAATTTTGTGAAAATCGAAAATTTACGTGTCCCCATAGCGTTAACACACCGAGGGATGGCGGCTATTATGAATTTCAGGCGTATGGCGTAATTTGTTTATTTGTATCACATTTTTCGATTTTACCCTTGATCTTAATTCTTAATTTCGAAAGGGCATGGTTTGGTTTTGTACTCAGCAAGTTTAGATTCAGTTGCTCTTTCCGAGCCGTGCCAGAGCTTCAGTGTTCATCGAAGTAACATAAGCTTAAATTTGCAAATTCTAGTATACTGTCAAAATTTTTGCAAACCGGACCTTCTATTGCCGTAAAGTAATACTAGTAAAATATCGCCTGACAAATTTGGAAATGAAGAAATGATGTCAGAATCATACTTGTATTTTGTAAGCATCTGTGCATCAAAATTATTATCTTGTTTCTTTTTTTGAAGGCAGGTTGTACGTTTCGCGTGGAAAGGAAACTTCAAAGGAACCTGCTTTTCCGTTGGAAAAAAGAAAGATTCTTATTTCTGTCCTGTGAGGGCGTGGTGCACTTTCAACAAAGTGTTTTGAACTCTGACCTGAACCCTGAAGCTGATACGGTGCCATCTCTTTGGGATCTGTCATCATGTCATCGTGTCCGTTCAAAGTACAGAGATAAACGATGCCAATGTTCGACTGCGTCGTACCTTGTTCGACGATCTACAACCCCAAACTTATGTTACATACATAGTCTCAACCGAGGAGCTCGCAGGAAGAACGATGGAATGGTTTAGCCTACTAGAACACATCGTGTTCACCGTGATCGTAGCCGGGCTGGTTGGAATTTGGCTCAACGAAGGATGGCACGGTATCGCCAGGTCGACAGTGGTGTTTTTGAAGACCCTTCCCGGTATTCAGCAACTCATCGGCGTAGCGGTTAAGAGCGAGGTCGATAGTTTTGTGAAGAGTCTACGAGAGGAAGGCAAAACTCCCAAGGAAAAGGCCAAGAAACGAAAACCAATGGTGACACTGCCAAAGAAAGGTATGTGCAATCAATGAATCGTTTTCCCTTTTCAAATTTGTTTTCTGATTCATGATAATGGAAAACTCGTCTGTTAGAAGTAGCAATACAAAGTTGTAGGCTTCAGGTATATCCGGCAAGGAAGTTTGTCCTTTGATCGGACCCCTCCGATATTACACTCTGAACTCTTGGGTTCACGCTGGCGATGATACTAGCTTCTAGTACGTCAGACAGGTCGGCCCGTGTGGTTGAAACGGTTGACCTTTTGTCAAGGTCAAACTCGTACAACCTTCACCTCGACCGTTCTTGCTTGAGGATATAGTCCAAGATCTTAATGCTTTTAAGCTCTTCTCAATCACACCTGTCAATCATTTTTTTCAATCAACTTCAGGAATTCCTTCCGATGAGCTCCGCAAAGAGATGGCCGTAGCAAAGCGGTGTGAGCAGGATTCCCATTCGGGCAAGATATTTGCCATGGTCTACACCATGGAGGATGATAACTTTGAACTCCAAGAGGAGGTCTTCGACATGTTCTCAGACAAAACTGTCCTCAACGACGTTGACCACGACACTCTGTTGAAAGAATTTCATCACGCATTCATGCATGAGAATGCATTGAATCCAATGTTTTATCCGAGCCTGAGGTGAGTGGGTTGTTCATCCTGGTTATTGCAATTGTGTTCTTTAAAGAGGAACCCAGTTTGTAGTTTTTTGAAAAATAAGAATGTATAGAAATCCAGTTGTTGCCACAGCCCCCTATCACCCGTTATTCCTGTGCAATGGTATGACCTTTCTGAAGAGAATAATTTGGATGAATCAAATTGGAGTTGGAGGAACCATTTTCAGATCAGATTGTCTTTCTTTTTATAGGCAACTAAAATGTATTTCTGTCTCTTTTACTTTTTCTTATCAAGTTCTCTAGGTCCTTTCATTTTATACTGCTCTCATCTGCTTCAAAATATGCAGTAAAAAAATATGAATGCTAATTTATTACAGTTATTGTTCTGTATGTGAACATCAGATCATCCATAACGTACTGTAAACAGGGTATATTTAAGTCTAGGACCACAGTTGAATCACAATTTGAAAGGTGCAAAGATCTGTCTGGATCCTATTACGTATACCAGGGGTGCAGCCAGCACTACATTGATTTGTCAGCCATGACAAATATTATTTAGAATTTAATGTTTTTATGACCCAAACCTTAACTGTGTCTGTGTGTACTTGTAGCTACCCCTTCAGTATCTTGGTGTAGACAAAGAAAACAGTCTGTTGCTAAGTAACTAAGCTGATAACAAGTTGTTCAGTAAGGGTGAACAAGCGGTTTAGTCAGGGCTGTGAAGATAGTCTGTCAGGAAAGAAGTACCTGAGTTTGACTTTTGCAACCTGCATCCATTAATATTCTTGTTTAACTTGAGATTAAGATGTGAAAGATATGTGATAAAACGCTTTAATGCTTCCATGGAAGTGAACAGTCAGGTGACGAGTGAATGTCAGAAAACTTTGTCCTTTTCCTGGGAGAAGAGGCAATGACCTGGCTGTGTTTTGGCACTCTTTGGGCCCAAAATTAAAAGTGTTGCCAGAGCACATGAATCATCCAAAGTAGCCGAATCTTTCCATTTTTTCTCTTGAAATTCAAAGAAATAAACTGTCTTCGCAGATTTAGCTCATATTCAGTCATATTATAAAGCTGTATGAGTTTGCTGTTTTTGTGTGCATCAAGATGGCGTACAAAGCGAAGAGATGTGTTCATGACAAGAAATAAATATGCTGTAACATTAATGAAATGTTTGTGCACAACAGTCACTTTAACACACTTTTGGTATGATCAATATGGTTGCTTACTCAAAAGAACATTCAAACTCTGAGTACTATACCTGGTTAAGAAAAAGGAACCAGTATAACAAACATTAAACAGCATTTATATATCAAGATATGTCAATGAAAAAGTACTGAGGCTGTCATAGTCATGAAATATATGCTCTATTGTTGATGAATTTTTGCTAGTTTGATTTACGGAGATTTGTTTATTTTCAGACGTTTTGAGACAGAGGTTGTCAGTATGGGTGCTGCAATGCTGCATGGTGATGAGAATGCCACAGGATCCCTGACATCTGGCGGAACTGAAAGCATCCTAATGGCAATCAAAACCTACAGAGACAGAGCTCGAAAACTACACCCTAGGATCAAAGATCCAGAAATGGTATAAAATATAATTTGCGCATTCAGCAAGACATGTTTCTGATGTTGTTTTTCCAGAGTAAAAATCTTAAATTTTACTTTTTGTGACATTCCGCCCCTATTTATTTACTAGCTTAATCAACTCTTTTCGTCATTTTATTGTATACCATTCAGCCTGCAACTATGAGGCTTGAGTTGACAAGACTTAAGAACAGCGCCCTCAGTGTCAGAAATGAATAAAAAAACGTCAATAACTAGGAATGCTTCATGCATCTACAAAAGCATTAAAGTAGTGCACACGGTGGATGTGTAAAGTTTTCTTTTGATTTTTCCAGGTTGCTCCGATCACAATTCACCCAGCCTTTGAGAAGGCCGCGCATTATTTCAACGTGAAAATGGTTCATGTACCCGTTGGTAAGGACTGCAAGCCAGATATGGCAAAGTATGAAAAAGTTAGTATTCAACTGAATAATTCATCTGAGCAAAAGACTTTCATTCTGACTCTGACAACATGCCAGCTATTTGTTGAACTTGGATCGCAATATGTTTTCAGCCAGCACAGAAGCCATCTTCTCACAACAAATCTGATAACTACACATCTGTCCATTCCTAATCACCTTTACTTGTAAATAGTAAATCGTGCATGAAAATTGCAAAGCCGGGTCAAAGTAGTGGGTCAAAAACATGCTCAATGTTTCTCAACAAGGGGATTTTTAGGGTTTGGCCACCTATCTTTTTTTTTGAGCATTTTATTCATATGTTAATAACAATATAAAAGAATGTATTTACACAACAAAAGCATATGCAAATTACACATTGTTATGTAAATTGGCCATCCCTCTCATTTTCCAAGCTAATGGATACCACTGTGTGAATTGTTCTTACAATAAGAAGTGTTTTCATGTGAATTTATCTATTCAAAGGTTGTCAGTGGTTCTTAGAATTTAAAACTCAATTTTCAACACCATGGATGCAAGTCCCATAAACTGTGTAATCAAGCCAAATAAGTGGTAGGAGGATACAAAAAACGTGTTGTTTACAAACAGAACAAAATTTGTGCAAACATCTACAAGTACTAGGGGTTTGAAAGGCAGTTAATGTCTGATGCGCCTCTTTTCTTCATTTTGTCTTTCAAGGCAATTACTGCAAACACAATTCTGCTGCTTGGATCAGCCCCTCATTACTGTCATGGGGTCGTTGACCCCATTGAAGAGATCTCCGACCTGGCTCTGAAGAGAGGGCTACCTGTCCATGTAGATGCGTGTTTTGGCGGTTTCATGTTACCATGGTGAGTTTTGTCACTGTCTGTCACAATCTTTAGGGCAATTCACACACATCAATGATAAGGTGAGTTAAAAGGTTAACGAGCTCATTAGAGAGATGTAGCCGTAAGAAAGCGAACAACACGCAATCAAGCTGTGTATCTTGTCACTTAGATGTCTTGAGAAAACTGTCAGAGTTTCTCTCAGCCTGGCAATCGCACAAATTGCAGACCGTTGTGCGCACTGAGAGTGTAACTGCAAACATCGTGAACCAAAATGTCAACATACTGTTTGTGGTGAGTCAGTAAGCTTAAAATGTTTTTTAATTTTGTTTTTTGATAAATTCAAATGTATTCCAACTTACAGATAACAACAAATGACATGCAATTTCTGCTGTTAGTACCCTGTTGCAAACATTTCCGTACAAAAATTTGGATATGTTGATTCCAGCAGCAGTTTACTTAAAAACCTCACAATGTTAACAGAACTATATGTTTAACATGTATTCCTCAACTTTACTGCCTCAATGTCATAACAAAAATGTGCCACCAAATCTGATTTAAGGGACACAGTTTGCAGTTATCATTGACCATCTGGAGAAAACAATAATCATGTTCTTTCCTACAGGGTGGAAAAGCTCGGATACCCGGTACCAAAGTTTGATTTCCGTGTTCCCGGAGTCATGTCCCTTTCTGCCGACATTCACAAATATGGATATGGAGCTAAGGTATGAAGCTACAAAGTAAAGTCTTTATGTATTACAGTTATTCATGGAAAAAAATTTTGAGTGATATAATTGAGGTTTTTATCCAAACATTAATTTTGTAAGTAAGTGACTGCATTAAGGAGGTACGCTACCATTCCAAAAAATGTTGGGACATTCTTGAAGTTGACCTTTCTGAAATAATCTTTATGTGTACATTGCAAAGATATGAAAAAAATATGGGGTACTCATGCAAAATATTTGTAAAAAGACATGCCAAAATTGACAGAAAACCACTAAATCTCCCATTTTGCGAAATTTGCACTTACCAGCAGAATCTTTATTTTATCGCAAACGATTAACAGATCCCAGTGTGCATACCACATTTTTGCATTGCCAGGACAGCGGAATTAGGACAATCAACTAAAATTTGTGATGTCTTGTCTTAAAAATTAAATATTAGACCCTAAATTTATCATTTAACTGTAAAATTAGTCTTTTTTAAAAATATAAACTTCATATAAATGCACAAAATAATTTTCAAAATGTTAAAAAGTACAGCAATATCTATCAAACAGACAGTGTTCTTTGATTTAGAAGCAAAAAAAGTTGGGGTCACAGCGCAAATTTTCTTAATAAACAGCAAAAAGTGACGAAAAAAGGCGAATTTTGTTAGACCTGAGATTTGACCCTCTAGCTTACTGATATTATGTCAGAGCTACAATTGTTAATTATTCTCTACTGATCTTTCAAAATAAAAATAACTGTCGATTTTTCAGTGCAAAAATACAATTTCGGTTGTTTTGATTCATAAAAAACTCTGAAAGAAATATTCTAAGGTCACTAGCATGATTTTTTGCCATTTTGTCATGTTATTCACGCTCACCAGGTTAGGTACTCTAAAAGGAACATGTACATCTTGTGGACAAAAGAGGGCACTCTCCTGTATAGAATGGTAGCGTACTACCTTAATTAAATGACTGGAAAGGCAGGAATCAGTTTAGCTACCAGGATTTACAATTTGCAACAATATTATCAAAAGTTGTAAAACTTTATGATCTGAACATGAGAAAAGTAGAACAAAAGTAGAACAAAATTGCATGTTTGTGTTTGAAAGATTGTAGATTGTGATAAAAGTCATATGGATGCTTTACTGTTTTACCAGAAAATTGTGGTCCATTCCCCTTGTTTTTAATGGTGTTGCTGGACCTCTATATTTGAAAATAGGGGTGAAAGAGTCATAAAACAAAGTACCGTAATTAGTGTCAACAGATACTATGAGAAAAGATTCAGGGTTCTTATTTGTGCATCAATGGAAATGACAGTCTTTTGCTTCATTCAATGCAATGAAAACAACATCCTAACCTTCTCTGAATGTCTTGTCTCCGCAGGGGGCAAGTATCGTTGTGTATCGAAATCCTGAAATTCGAAAGTATCAGATATTTGCATATGCTGGTTGGCCAGGGGGACTGTTTGGTTCGCCCTCAATGGCAGGCACTAGACCAGGTTTGTATTGATTTCAAGACAATTTTTCCTTGAACTTCAAGTTCACAGAAAATATGCTCCTGGAGGTGCAAATCCTTTCTATATTGTTTTGATCATTTCAAGACTGTAATCGAGATTTTATTGAAATAATAAGCAGAGGAAATACATTTAGATCAGATACGCGAAGATTGTCATTCTTTTAATGGAAAATACAAGTTTTTCTGAAATTCAGTCGATTGTGCTCTGTGTATCTGTGATATCATGGTCACAAAGAAACGCCCATAATAAGATGACATAAATATGCAGTGATTAAGCAATAAAGCACACCCAACGACGGTATACCACGAGATTTTGACCAGTTCACGACATATATGCATGAGCGATAGCGAGTGCATATATGAAGTGAGCTGGTCAAAACCGAGTGGTATACCGTTGCTGGGTGTGATTTATTGCTATTATTTCATGACAGTGTATTGAAATTCAGGCTCGGAACGTGGAAAAAGGATTTGTGCTCAAGCCGAGACCTTACATGTGTGCCAGCCTTTGTATATCACGAATATACCATGGTTTTTTTTCATGTCTCAACCAATCAGATTGCTGTATTTGCACCATCAATATACTGGTATGATATAATATGTATAAGATATTATTGCTGGAGTATTCCATTGTATTTCACAGATCAATGTAATTAAAATCACATTTCATACTGGTACAATATTTCATTCCTGCTCCTACACTCTATATGTTAGCATATAAAGTGTTTAATAATGATTGACTGTTACTTAGCTGTTTGTAATCTTTACCTGAGCTCATTTGAATCTGTCAGTATCACAAAAACTCTTATCATTGACAATTGCATCTGCCCTTGACTGGTACCAGTAATTTAAACTGCATTAAATTAACAATATTCACATTACTGTGTATTTTGATTATTGTGTACCAGGCGGCCATATTGCAGCATCCTGGGCTGCGTTGAAACATCTCGGTGAAGATGGATACATGGAGAAAGCCAAGATGCTGATGGCAACGACAGAGAAGTTGAAAAATGGGATCAAGAAAATACCGGTAAAAATGTTTACTCAAGGAAGAAAATAATGGAAACAGACTGGATTAGAGTCACAGGGAAATAATACTTTATGTACGCGGCAGTGTACTTTTGTGTAACAATGAAGTTATTATGTGAGATTTGAGGAAATCTGTTGGTGCGACATTAATGCCCCAAATGATTACTTCCAGACTAGTTGATTTGAAATGTTCAGACTTTTTCATTAGGATTCCAGCTGTCTGTCACCGTACAGACCTGTCACTGTTGTTTCAATGGGTGCAATCCAGACATTACAGGAAAGCTCCATTAATTTAGGAATACTTAGGAATACCCGACTTCCCTAGGGGATCAATTTCACAGACCTGCCTTTCCTACAATGGCACTACAATGGCACCAGCTGGATTAGATAAACATAACAATGGAACATTCACACCTTGGGGATTAAAAGTCTTCTGTTTGTCACCCGAGTTGCTCAGGCAAGGACTCGGGTTTCAGGTACCCAGCAAGTTAATGCAGCCTTCCCCTAATGATTAAAATGTCCCACTATGACTGCTACAGTGTCTCTATGGGAAACAGACGCTGCAGATGCTATTGTGGCACAAACAAATACATGTTGATAAATAGGTGCATGAGAATACACATGGAATTCTATCTACATCAGCATTGTGTTCAATTTGAATTCTGGCTTGTTCCATTGAATGATTAAAAATTAAAGCAAGACTGCTAGATTAAGGTAGCATGTGCCACGGGGACAGACATTCTGACTGTCTACTTTTTGCAATTCTTTTCTGATCTACCACTTGTGGGGGTTCATTTTACAGTTCTTGGAGTGAGAAAAAGTTTCACTGTCTTAGTTTTTTGAAAATCAAAAATTTTATTTTATCCCATAGTGTCAACACAGGGATGACGGCCATTTTGAATTTCAAATATCAGTAAATTTTAGGTAATTTTTGTTTTGCTGGAACTAAAATTTGCATGGTAACCACTATATTATATTCATGATTTTGGAAGAGAATGGTTAGAAGTATTCAAGAAAATTTAAGCAAAAATTTAAGTCTTTCAATTTCGAGGTGCATTGTACCTTAAGTTGCAGGATCGACTGAAAATATTCTTGATACTGGTCCTAGGAATTGTCATTTCATTCTAGCTTTGTGTAGATTTTCTAATGCCTTTGAAAGTAACAAATGCCCAGTAGGAGCATTTATTTGAAAGAAAGATTTAACCTTAAAGGAAAGATTCAATTCACAAATTATTTTTGATTTCTTCGCATGCAGGGTTTGTGTATCCTAGGTGACCCGGTCATGACATGTTTTGCTGTCGGTGCTTCCGATTCGTCAGTAGACATGCTGGCTGTAGCTGATGCTATGGAAGACAAAGGTATGAAACCTTGCCTTATCTCACCCCTACTGTGTGCAAAGTTCCATGAAAATGATAATGGTAGATTCAGATGGTACTAATGATGTGCAGTTCAGACCCTGTGAGTGTGAGAAAAGACGGACATGCCGCTACTGTTGATTACACATATCCTGAAATGCTCATCTCTGAATCCTATGTTTTTGTTGCACAGATGCTTGACTTAGCTCATCACAGCAGATGCTGTTACAATATCATGTTCTCTATTTTATTCATCAATCTGATGAATCAAATGTCAACAATGACAGATCCAACAGTGATTTAAAGGTATACAGTCACCTGTAATCTAAATATGCCCATATATGGTCAAAGAAGCGTTCCTTGGTATTCAAAATGCCCATGTGAGGGCGCTATTTTTAAAAAGCGGCCACCCGCTTAAAATCTGTGATTGGTTAGATTTTCTCTTTCCATGGTAACTGTGGCAAAATTGGAACAGGTGACAGTATACCTTTAAGCATGTAACAGCAAGGTTGCCACAGTGTGTGTGTGTTAACAGCCATTGTCCCTTCCAGCAAGAGTAATGCGAGAGTCAATATTTTTGTAATCCTGGCAGATGATCAATCAATCATGTTAGATGCTCATTTGCATAAAATTTACATCTCATCAATATGTAGCTCACACCCTGCTCAATGGCAATACTTGAAAGCCATGCCACTAACCTACATTGTTTTTTCAAACCTTTAATTATGTATGGATAGGTGATTTTCAACAGTCTACTCAAATTCTGCAAGGAGACTAAATCAGTTTCTTGTTCCATAAATGTTTATTCCATATTTATTCGAGTACTTTGCTGCAACATTGAAAATATAGTTTGTAGATAGCAAGGGTGGCCAATGACCTAGTACTAGTATGTTCCATGCAGTAGAAAACATGACAAATACATTTTCTGCTGAACCCAAAAGAATTGAAATGATGCGGAAAAAGATAACATTTTCACAGCTCTAAACATAATTAATATTAAATGTTGAATTTTTTTTCAGGTTGGAAAATGGAAAGACAGCAATTTCCAACCAGTATACACTGTTCAATATTGCCTCAGCATGTCGGCGTTGAAGATCAGCTTATATCTGATTTCAAGGAAGCTGCTGCAAAAGTCAAGGTCAGGGAAGCAATCCGGTCTTGATTACATCTGATTTAGGAAGAGCTTTGTGTGAATAATGCTGCTGAAAAATGCAGTGCTATCAAAAGTCAAAATATCAAGATGTTATTGTGTAGGACTTTATATATGTGATTTGTCAAAATCTTTGGAAATATACAAAAATCTGATTCACTATGTTGTCAATTTACCATGCAGATTTCTTCTATTTTCTAAAGAATCTGTTTAATTTTATTTCATTCTGGCATTTTCGTGTTTAGTCTGTCAGTCAACAAATGGTCAGTCTATCACGTGACCATTATATCAATAAAAAATATATGGTTTTATTGCAACGAATCAAAATAACAGAGAAATAGAGGTACGGTATCTACACAAAACAAGAGGGAAATTCTGTACTTGATCATTTTCATAAGCTCCAGGTAACTTTTCTTTTGAACTTTTGCCATAGCTTGGTATTGGAAGAGTATTTGTGTTTCTGTTTATCTTTCAGAGTGGTGAAGTCAAGAGTAAACCAGGTGCATCTGCGATGTACGGTATGCTGGCCAACATTCCGGACAAGGCATTAGTGAATGATGTCATCGTCGAGTTTTTCAGTGAAATCTACAGAAATTAAAACAAAATGCTGCAGTTGCTTTTCAATTGGTCATCTTAAATTTTCTGGCCAATGTGCTGGGCTCTGAATGGTCTTATGTCATTGGCTATATCATCAGTGTACCTGTTGAACATGTTTTCTGATTGGTTGAGCCTATCAAATTGACCAATCAGAGGCAACTTTGTTAGGTCAGCCCAAAAAATTTATACTTTTAATTTATTCAAATCTGTACAAGACTTTAAGTTTTACTGTAAAAGCATTAATTGTCCCCGAATCTTAATTTCACAGGTATGCTACATGTAGCCAAACAGCTGGTTGTAAAATTTCTAAATGATGAACGCAACATAATGAAGGCCATAGCAATTCATTTCAGTTTCACAGACATGAAATAATCTACAAAACTTTACTAATCAATGGCATTATTTGAACTAAATCTTAGAGAAAAAATATTGATTTTAATAATATTGTAATTAAGTGTAATAGCTGGGCTCTTTCATGTTAAATTTCTGTTGGCCCATATTTTTGTCAACTTGTGTTTGTGAATAGGGCAATATTAGATAATGAATTTTATTCATTTCGGCATGTTCCCCTTGGTGATATTGATGCAGTCATATCAGGGCACAGCAGAAATGTTACCAGGGTTCATAAACCCATCAGTACATGTTGCTAATCTTCACTAATACCCAAATAATCCTTACTCAGCCAACAATTTGCCGCTTATCTACTGGCTATGTGCATTAGTCAAACTGGTGTATTGGCAAAATAGGGATGGATTTAAGAGGTGCTACATAATGTACCAAATGTTTTTATTTGTTGATATGTAGTTGTAATAGACTTAGTTTGTATGAGATGTATTATGGCAGTGTGAAGGTTTAACCCTTTCACCTCAATGGTTTGACCCAGCCACATTGTTTTCAATGTTGAAGTTGGACCGTTGCACTGAGGAAATGGGGCTGAATGCTTTTACCATATTCCTTACAGGCATAGATCAAACTTTGCCGTACAGCAATGATACAGTTGAACTAAAATTTGGCAGTGGAAAGCTCATTGCTGTCAGTTAACATGGCAAGGATCAGTATATCTAAGGATAGGATATCAGGGTTTCTTCAAATTCTTATGCAAATTTGTATGTAAGTCAGTGATATTTCTCAATCGGAGTATAAGGCCTTACAAGTATATAAGATTCGATTTGAAAATGAAACATTTATAATTTAGTGATGCAAGTCTTGTACAAAATATTTCCATCAAGAAATATCCACTTCTGGATGCTTTTCAAATATATATACAGTTTTGTGACTGATTGACCACAATATGTATATTTTCCATCTTTGATAAACAAATGCAGGGAATATGTAAAAAACTTGTAAACAGGGTTAAAATGTTATCTGTTTAACTCACAATTCTTGAATGAATATTCTTGACAGGATACTGATGAGTGGATGTAATTTTTATCAGTGGTGTCCTTTTTCAATGGTTCAGGGTTCCTAATTTTATCATCATATTCTGATGCATTTTGCTGCTTTTAATAGTACATTTAGGATATTGATTGTACCATAATCTTTTTAATGAATTTAATATCTGTATCGTCAGTGTTTGATAAAAGAGGAGATATTTCTTATCAAAGTTTTTATTATAAATAGATGTTTTGCTGTCTTGCCAGTTCAATGCACTGTTTTTCTGTTTCAGTTTCATCGTTTTATCTTAATAAATCATTTTTTGCAGGGTAATGAATTTTCAATAATCAGAATTTGAGGGGATTTTTGGTGACTGGAATATAGCATACTTTGACTATTATTGGGGTCTGTACCCTCCTGGAAAGTACTTGGAAGTCCTTGAATTTTAGCGCCTCCGGAAAAAGTCCTTGAAAATGAAATTGAGTTGTGGAAAATCCTGGAAAATTGATAATCCACCCACAATTTTCTATGATGAGAAGATGTAATATCATAAAAATGATAATTAAAATGTATAAAATGGTGTATTATAAAAATGATATCTGAAACATGATATTTTGGACCTCAAAAATCCTTTGAAAATATGCTGAAAATGTCCTTGAATTTTTGATCACTGTGAGTGTATTGACCCAGATTATGATTTATATATATATATATATATATATATATATATATATATATATATATGATGTTTTGAACAAGTCCTGGAGGGTTATGTATGACTTGTAAGTCTGTATGGGTTTGGTGTATAGCTTTTCAATGCATCAACCATACTGTGGGGGCAACTATAAAGTTGTCAGGTCCTCTCAAGATACATGAGCAGGGTAGATGATTTGGCAAATATTACCATACAGCGGGCACCTGTCCTTTGAGAAAAATGTTGAACAGCAGAAGAGATTGTTTGTAAGTAAGAGCTGAAACATTTTTTTTTTTAAATATAAAACAAGATGGCTTTGTGAAGCTCAATATTTCAGTGATGACCATCCTGATAAGAAATGTTAATTGGTATTGTCATCCTGGTGATAAAACAAGAAATTTATTGCAGGAATTTAGCAACGTATTACATGTACATGTAACTGAAGTGATGTGGCTTTCGCTATACATGTACCTTTGCTGTGTAGTTGTCGCGGTCTTCCTTCCTTGCTTTGAAAGTAAATTTTTTTCCAAAGAACATTTTTAATGAACAAATCACATAGTTTCCAATGAAATGTACAAGTTGCAATAAAAATTGTGACAACTAATTCATCACAGAATTTATATCTTACATAGTTTTTCACATTTTACATGAAAATTTCACATATTTTCCAATGAAATGTACAAGTTGTTGCAATAAAACTTGTGTGAGAGCCGATTCATGACAGGTTTTATATCTCACATGGTTTTTAGCTCATATTTGGTTTTATATATAAATACCAAAAAGAGCTTATATGATGAGTGTGAGTGGCGTCTGTATATTTGTGGGTATGTACAGTGTATGTGCGGATGTATGTCCGTCACACACAAAAGCTCCCATACCGCCAAAGCTACCGTCTCAGTATATGGTGTACAGGTAGATTTAGGGGTTGAGATGTGAATTTGTTCAAATGAACACATCAGTGTCAAAAATGTGCAAATGAGGTAAGAAAAAGGGAAATACTGCAACTGTGCAGGAGTGGTGGCAGTGAACTGAATCAGCCCACACATCTGAATAAGAGGATTTTGACCTTTAACCTATTTGTATGCAGGGTACCTATTATGTTTGGGAGTGGTAGCAGTAACTGAAACAACTAATTGGTCATTTCCTGTCATTGTTTGTGAACTGTGACATATTAACCAGTCCGGGTTATGTCCATAGAGAGGATATTACGATTGACCAATCAGCGAACCTGCTGCCGCCAACGTCATGAATAATTAACCTTGCAAACCTTGGCTCGTACATTGCAACGAGTTTGGAACTTTTCGGCTTGATTTCGCCCTTTATTTTTAGCACTGGGTAGTTTTTAGATGTAGACGTTACGCACAATGTTCAGTATGGTCGAGATGGTGACCGACACAAGTGGTTAGTACATTGAAAATTACTTATTTGGATTGATTTCCTGGCCGGGTACGGCTCCTAGAAATCAGCATTTGACCCTTGTAAATCTACAGTAAGTTATTTGTCGCCAAATATCGCCTATTTTTGGTCAAATTTCAATTTAACCTTGCCATCTGCAGTATGGAGAATTTTTCAAGCTTTGCAAAGATGGGTCAACTGTTTTAGTCGGTCATCGGAGCACGATGGAGCACGATTTTTTCGATCACCATGTGTTGCCCGGTACGATTGACCCTTCGCTCAGAAAAACGCGCGGCGGATCAATCGCCGAGAAGTTAACCAAAAGCTGGAAAAGAGAATGAAAAACGTCCAATAACTCTTTGTCGAATATGGCCAAGGGTTGAGAAACTCAGGAAACTATTCCTGAAGAAATCTTACAATTTTTAACACGGTAGAACATCGCCAATCGACTGGAGCTAAGATACTTCCGGGTAGCCAACAGTATCACTGGATCGGTGGATCTGTCAGGTCATATGGCGATCTGAACGAAGTGAACCAACGTAACCTTTCACCCTTGTACATATACAGTACGTGATTGGTTCTTGCCTTAATTTCATTACATATACGGTACACCATTGGCTCTTTCCTACTATCCTCTGTATGGACATAACCCGGACTGTTAACAGATCTGCTGAAACCATGGATGTCTATTTTTGTACATCCATGGTTGAAAGATTCTCTGCTATGCATGTTGCTAAAGTTGACCTTCAGTACCTAAAGTTTCAGATCTTATTTACTTTTGTCATTTTTAATTTTCTGGTTTAAATATTTCTTGTTGTTTTTCTGGTTGTACTGTGCAGAAATTGTCATAACATCAACGTCTAATTTTCCTGCACTGAACAGATAGAAAAAACACTTATTGTTGATCTTTGGTATGTACCAATTCTGATCAAATTTGAGCGACACCGTATAATTGCGGTATTTTTTCACATTTCACATGTAAAACCCTTTCACCACAATGGTTTGGCCCAATTCAATTGTTATCGATGGTGAGTGTGGACCTGTTCACAGGCATCAGGGGGTGAACAGGTTGATAGTTGTGTCACAGCGTTCATCTCAAAATTTACTATTCATATCTCTCACGTAAAATCTGCCTGCAATTTCACGGCCAAATATCAACTGTTGGCATCAAGTAAGATGTATCAAACATAGCCTCAATGATATTTGGCTAACATTTGGTTCTATGTGGCAGGCCAGAGTGAGTATACTTAACTAAATTTACCCCTGGAAACCTGCATACCAAGTTTAAAAGCAATCTGATGAGGGAGGGCTACCTTTCAGTAAGACATAGACTGTGAAAGACTGTGTCTGCAATATTTTTTACCAAATATTTATTGCAACAAAATACAATCAACAGATCCTTGTTTTACATTTAATAAAGGAAAAAAAAAGAACAACAAACAAACTGAAGCATACATGTGGTTACTATAATTGCAACAGAGACCAAAATATTTAATATAAATAGCTGTCCAACTCAGTTCAAAGACAGGAAACACCGCTGAGCTGGTAGTTATAGCCAGACCAAAATTACAAAGTACGAAACTGACACCACAAATTTACAATCGTGTAAGTAAGCAGTTCTGAAGATAATTTACGTAGAAGCCAGTGTGATTGCCAGTTCCACATGTCTTGAACAAAAAGTGGCACTCACTGAAATCAAAATGATTCGAAGCTGTAAGCACCATGGAAGGAAATCCATCAAATTATGATAAACAGGTAGTGGGTAGACTTCTGATTGGCTACTACGATGCTCACAAAACATCTTACCATGTGAGCAACCAATCAAAACCAATTATTCCAGTTCACTTTTTTTACAATAACGTAACCATTTTTCTGGGTTTATCTGGTAGTAATACACCAATCTCGTGAATATGCAAATAAAAATGACATAGTCTGATCTTTTCTGATACTCCAAAGTAACCACACTAATATGCTATATATACAAAATACATACCCACTGCGTGAGTTGAAAGCTCTCCGGGAAATTTCAGTGTCCACGTAATATCAAAATTTGTTTTTTCGACATTTTGTAAAAATACAACTTGCTAGGCAATATAATTTTCAAAATTCTTAAATTGACATTGCTGCTACTCTGGGCTTCAAACTATTCAACTTATACCGGAATTTTTATCCTTCTAAAATTTTTTTAACCCATACTAACTAAACCAAAGGCTCGTCAAGCTCCACAACTGATGATACAGTTACTATCTTGTAATGGTCTCTGCAATGCTAGCAAAAAACTGTGCATTCATTTACACTGAAAAGTAAACATTTGAAATATACATTAAGAGCAATTTGTACACAACTTTAAAAAGTTGTGCCTATTTTTTTGTAAAGCAATGTTTGTGTCAAAAAAAAAAATGAATATGATAGTGCTGTTACATAGGAGAGTTATACCTTTAGATAAAAAAGGTATTAAAGGGAACTTTGCAGGGTTCGTCACAAGGTAGGAAGTGGATGCCTGCAAGACTTCACAAGTTAAATTAATTCATTCCCAGAAATAAAGTCATTACTGTCAGTGCATTGGATATGTAAATTTCTTTCAATATATTGACCAATCGTTCTTGGGCAACAAGTCATGTGATTTGGAACCACACACTCATTGGCTGGGATAGAAATATTCACCACCCTATATATGGTAATGTATTGCTCATAAAAAACGGAAAGCTGCAAACAGATTAATCTTCTGTGAACAGCTAATAGAGGACGTATCCTACACAGAGTCACATACTGTGACAAGTCTTCTCTTCTACATTAACTTAGTCAAAACCAGATATGGAAACAAACTCTACATGAAGGAAAATAATACTCAACTGATGTAAATGGTAACTGTATGAATCTCACTCTGCTTGGCGCAGTCTCCACACACAAAATTCTAGTCCGTTCTACCTAAAAGCATTGATGAGTTGGAGCTAACGAAAAAATCAATATTTTGGCCAATTGTTAGATAACTCATTTCTCCCCTACAAGGTCAAGGTCATACTGAAGCAAGTCTTCACATTTCACGCTGCACAGAATGCAGTTACAAAAGCCGAACTCTGGGATACCAACCACATACTGAATCACACATTTACAGGACTGACTGAGGAAAACTTACAAATTATAAAATACAAATTGGAAAAGTGCAAAGATTATGTCACACTGAAGTGACAATAAACACATACCTCACGTGATGTGTTACCTATTATCGTCAGTGAATACATACATAAATTCATACAATGTACATGTATTTAACGGTAGTATCATACACAGCAGATAGCAAATGTACAATCTGTTGCTCAATGTTTCGTAGTGTTCCATGTTCACGTAAAAATACTTCAAAATTGATAATTATCATAATTTCAAACATTAGCTGAGGAAATGGGGAGTGAGATCTTAAAATCTTAGTATGAAAATGATGAAAAGCAAATTGATAGGATTCTTTATTTTTCTTAAAGGCATACAGTCACCTGTAATCTACATATGCCCATATATGGTCAAAGGGGCGTTCCTTGGTATTCAAAATGCCCATGTGAGGGCGCTGTTTTTAAAAAGCGATCACCCGCTTAAAATCTGTGATTGGTTAGATTTTCTCTTTCCATGGTAACTGTGGCAAAATTGGAACAGGTGACAATATACCTTTAATATCCTTCTCACACGCACTACCATTAGGGAATGACACTACTAAGCGTATTACACTTTCATATCGACTGTCAATTCTCTCTACCTGAAATGAAACAGGGCAACCTACGTGCGCAATAAAACTTGCAGGAGGGGGGACTCACTTCTTGAAATTTTCCAAACCATTTTTGCACCTCTCAGAGTAGACAGAAAATCCAGTATGAGACAGCAGATACAAAGACTACCGCAGTCAAATGTCCTTGTGAGAAGAATTATGCAAGCTTATGAATTAACTATGAGAATTTCTGAAGATTTAGAATATAGGCAACCATGGTATAAAGCACTAGCCTTCTACGGTTTCCTGGTTTATATTCGTTGGCAAAGATTGAGGTAGAACGCGCCTTGGGGACAGATCTTTGGACTCTCAATTTTCTACAATCTTTCTGATCTACCACTTGTGGGGGCTCACTTTAAAGAAAAACTTTCACAGTCTTAGTTTGTCGAAAATCTAAAATTTATTTTTCCCTCATAGAGTTAACACAGGAATAGCGGCCACTTTGAATTTAAAATATTGCAAAATGTTGGGTAATTTGTTTCGCCAGTTCCAAACTTCACATGGTGACCCCTTGATTTTTATTGTTGATTTGGTAAGAGAATGGTTGAAAATTTCATTTTTGAATTTTGATCAAAAGTTTTAAATCTTTCACTTTTGAGACGCGTACTACCTTAAGGTAGAATGTGCCTTGGCGATATTGCCACTCTCAAACTTTTCCAATTATTTTCTGATCAACTACTTGTTAGGGCTCATTTCAAAAGCTCTTGGTGTGAGAAAAATTTCTAGTCTTATTTTGAAATCGAAAATTTTATTTTTTCTCCATAGAGTTAGCACAGTGATGGCGGCCATTTTGAATTTCAAATATCCGTTGATCTTGTTTCTCTAGTACCAAAACTTGCACGGTCACTCTTGATTTTAATTCTTTATTTTGACAGAGAATGGTTGAAAGTTTCACTCAGGAAAGATTGAGCAAAAGTCTAAGTCTTTCACTTTTGAGGCGCATACTACCGTAACACAATAATGTGCAGTAAGAAATGATTTTTTTAACGTATATGCTCAGTCTTTGTTAAAGCTTCATTGGCTCTCACTATATTTTCCAGTACTTTTGTTTGATCCGTGAAATACAATTTCTTGTTCTTTATCCGAAATTTTGCCAAAATGTTTAGCAGCCTGTCAGGACTACGGTATTTGTATGCTTGTACTGTCCAATGCTGTTCTTGATAACTGAATTTCTGGATGGACAAGAGTTGATTTGTAGACAAAAACACTGCACACTGTAGACAGTGCATTGTCTTGGCAACGCTAATGCTTTGTATTTCACCGGTCGGAATAACAAAGTGTATTTGTCTGCAGGAACAATAATGGTGATAAAATATCAAACTTTGCAGCTAATATCTCTCTTGAGGAAACACTGATCAGTCCTTCTCTTTCATAATTGCGAATAAAAATTTGGGGAAGCTGTAGACTTTGGCCCAAGTCTGTGGGCGTATTAATATCAAATAAAATAGATCAAATGAATGGACTTCAGCAGACTGTCACGTTGATAACATGATTGTGAAAATTGACGCACTATACTTTGGCAGACTGTTGCGTAGATGATGGGTAAATGCGAAACCCACATGCTTGGTCAGCTGGTGACTACCACATACCGTACATCTGAGTAAAAGCAAGTACATAACTGGAGGGCTGGCATAGCAGTGCAAAGTATGGATCAGAAAAAAAAATGAGGCCAGAGGTATTAAGTTTGGTTTTGTGTCCACTCACAGTTCTGACAGGTGGGTGGATAAGTGGTTAAAAACCACACAGAAAGTGTTTGACACAGAATTGAAGTGCCATTATTTGACAGATTTCACATACAGCCTGTTCATTCCCGCAACTATTATGCTTCTAAAGGACACAATTTTCTTTACCGCATGGTTCAAAATGACTGCTGTGTGGAAGGACTTTGCTGTGATGTTTCAGTCATGGCTTTGCAACAGGATTTTGTCAACACTGGAACATTCAGCGAGAAAAGTAGGTTTTCCCCTGAAAAACTGAAAACCTATGTGTGTAGACACCAAACAAGGATTGACTTACTCTGACCTCGTGTATTCAATACTTGAAAATCAAAATGGCCGACATTCTCCATGTTGAGTCAATGGGAAAATATCAAAATAATTTGACTTTCACAAAAACATGACTGCAAGTATATAGTTCTCTGTACAGGTTCCCAAAGGTGTCCAAACAGTGTAAACAGGCAAGGAATTTGTTAGGTTTCATAATCTGTCCCCAAGAGACATACTTGCATTTTACCAATATAGCAATGCTTCATGTAGGGAGAACTGACAAACAAGTCCAGACTGCAGAGCTGAATCTGATATGCAAGGATTCCACAAACTTAGCGTCTGTATTCAAGGTTGACAAATTGAAAACAATATCTGTAACTCTAAAAGCTGAATATTAAATAAGTCTTTCAGTGATTTTAAAAGTTCAATATTATAACTACCTGGTATTAATCTTGGTGATCTGAAAAATAACTCTTATCGTTTGCATACAATTGATATGATAGATCAAATCTGTTTACTGTAAAAAAAACTGCAAGTTTGGAGTTCTCGGGCATGGTACTACCGGTAGAAGTGAAGCCAGTGCTGGCAGAACATGGAATTAATGCCAAATACAAGAAATGACATGTCCATTTACAAAGCAATGTGTTTTCCTATTACGCATAAGTGAAAAATAAAATTTTCAAACATAAGAGCGGTAATTGTTGGTTAATCAGTGACAGGCGAATTCAAAGGTTAGAGAAATGTGCAACCAGATCTGAAGTTTTATCAAACAGAAAACCAAACTGGTCATTTGATTCAGAGTACATGTGAATTTCAAAACACATACATGTAAGATATATGTGAATTTTATAACGCGTACATTGTAAGGTGTATATGGGAATTTTATAATTATGCAAATTATGAATTATAATTTGATGATTTTTCCCCCATAAACGTTGATAAAACCTGTTAACAGCTGAGGATTTTGCCCTCCCCCTAAAAATCAAGTACAGAAGAGTATGTAAGCGTCTTTTTGTTGCAGCTTGGTGACTATTAGTTGTAGCACTTGGGTCAGTGGACTAGAAGAGAAAGGGGAGTTTTTAAAGTCAAAAATCTTGCCACAAAACAAGAATCGGAATGCATAAAAGCACATGTGCGGAAGTGTTCAGAAAGTTTGCAAGCTCTAAAACCTTGGTATATATAGTATACAAGTCAAATTGTTACACTGCGTGACATTTGGAAGTTGAGCTTTGTTTTCATGTAGCCGTGGCAACCATTATAACCATGGCAACCAGTGTAACCTCTGCCCCATTCAGCCAGACCTAGGCCAAGTTCAGCCAAGCCATAGACAAAGAGAATATCTTGCAAGCTTCACTGGCATCATGAAGGGCAGTCCTGGCGCATGCATCAAACAGCACACTTCGTTTCAAATGTGAAGAAAAAAGGCAGTAACAGCTTTTTCGCAAGAGAACATTTTCTCAAAAGCAAGGTGTTCACGCTTTTGCTACATTCTATGCAGATTAGTCAATGAGCCCTGGGTTTAAGGGAAGTAAAAGTTTTGATAAATATGGATAGACGATTGTTTAGTTTAACAATATAAAAAAAGTAATGGGGTGAAACATTGCCAGTCAGGAATGTTTGTTTAGCATTATTTGGTGAGAAGTCAACAGGCAGGGGATTGCTGCCTAGAGGACTTTTGCATTGCAGTACAGCGAGGGGGTTAGGTGGGTGCAGGGTAAGGGATCGTACATGTTGCTTGGGGGACTTCATAATTGTTGTTGGAAAAGCTTAAAGGGGCAGTCCTCAATTCCTGGTTCTCAGATCAGTGGTCGTTGACACTGACTGTTTATGAGATTTCAGTCCTTTGTTCTCCTTTGAAAGTTGTGCACAGTTGCTCAATTTGTCTGGAGATAGAGCTGATAAAAAAACCTGCCCCTTTAAAGGTATACAGTTACCTGTAATCTAACTATGCCCATATATGGTCAAAAGGGCGTTCCTTGGTATTCAAAATGCCCCTGTGAGGGCTCTGTTCTTAAAAAGCGGCCACCCGCTTAAAATCTGTGATTGGTTAGATTTTCTCTTTCCATGGTAACTGTGGCAAAATTGGAACAGGTGACAGTATACCTTTAAGCATGAAAGGGAGAAACCATACAGCATAGCTTTGCAGCTCATAGCATTTTGATCACAGGGGCCACAGCAATGCAGCTGGAGGGGCACAGTTATGCAACTGGAGGACTATCGCAGAAAGGGGTGGAGCGGGGGAGATGTTCACTTGCTTTCCGGTGCGTGTCGAACAGTTTTTGGTGAGGCATTGTTGTTTTGTTGCCTGGCACTTTGTGGGTGATCACTTTCTACCTCAGTCAGAGACTGAACAGCTCCACTACCAGTGCTACTGCTGCTGTAACTATGGATGGAAGTGCTATCAAAACTGCCACGTCTTGGTCTCATCTCCTCGCGAACTGGCTCGCTGATTTTAACACTGCTTTTTTTCATAGAGCTGTGTCGCATGGAGCCTTTCGCGAATGACGATTTACCGGCTTGGCTCTTCGTCGAGGCACGTGAGATGTTATCATCAGTGCTGTCCTCCCCGGTGTAGGGGTGAGAGGTCGTTTCTGCGAGACTGCTGTTGCCGCTGCTGTGCCGAGACTTGGTCTTCCTCTCCAGCACATCAACATGAACTTCAACAGGAGCTGGGGCAGAGCTTCCTTGACAGCTAGCACCTGAAATAAACGAAAGGTGGACAATATTGTATCAATGAGTTGTAAAGACTTCAGTAGGTACTTGTATACCTGTACCATATGTATGAATCAATTGATGTCCACGAGTCTGTACTGATTGTCTGTACGTATAACTGCATGTATGTACATACAGTATGTGTATGGATGATGTACTGCATGTAGGTACATTTATCTGTAACATGTATATGTGTGTATGTATGTACATTAATTTATTTACAGTATGTATGCATGTATGTATGTATGTGTGTGTTTGTGCGTATGTATGTATGTATGTTTCAACACAGGTTTATGCACTGGGGCACACCTGTTTGCATAGAGCAGTTTCAACCATGTGAATCTACAGAAATAAGGCTAAATACTTTCTGGTGCCACTAAACAATGTGTACTACAATGAAAACAGTTGTGTGAATCCTGCAAGTTGCACATGAAAGCACTATTCAGTTAATTTGCAAGTCCATTTGGTCTGTCAGTTTCTGTATGCAAATTTATCAGCGGTGAAGACTCAGAGACGTTGCCACACTCCCTCCTTGCTGATTTCAACTCATCCTAATTAGTATCACTCACTATAATCGATTGCCTGTGTGACTAATGTCTACAGCTCCACATCTCACAGACAGAATTCATCTTATTGCTTTACATGAGCTGCCAGCATTTATGTTTATGTAAGTGGGAAACAGTGACTCACGAACTCCCAGCAAATAAACCACCCCCATGCATTCTAATCTTACTTTCATTTTTCCAGATCCCTGCCACAGTTTCTGCCATAGTTTACCTTGACCCTCCTATTTTTCAGTGTACTCACCAAATTTCCTCTAACTGTAGTCTAAAACAGTAGCTCATCTATGGGTGACACCTGCCTATGATAAGCATACAATTTTGACACAAAAAATCCTACATGTGACTGCAAGCAAACACTGTGCTGACGCATGTCAGATTAAAACTTGACATCACATTGTAAGCTGTCATGATCTATGTCAAGTTATCCACAACCAAAATATCAATCTGCTTTCCTTTGCATATAACCTCATTACATATTGAGATGTAGGAGCAATATGTGGCTAGTGTGATCTTGGAAGCAAGTCAGTGAAATCTGATGATGGGCAGTGATTTATTTTATACAAGAAAGAATAACCTGAGTCACCTTGACAGATTGATGTCATAATTTGTTACAGAGTGATTTGATCAAACGAGGGAAATTTAGTGAAGAGAGTTAAATTAGCTGAGTCACTCTTTTGACATTTTGTGTGCACGTACAATTTCAGCACGTTTCATCTCAAAAGACATCAATTCATTCCAGATAAATTCCACTTCATACGCAAGCACCTTTCATTTTATGTTTCCTGTCAAGGACACATTTTCACTTTCACTTTTGCGCGGTAAAATGTCAAAACACAGAGTTCACTCAGATCTAGGTTACCATACTCAACAATAGCGGTAATTCTAACAATATAGACATTGCCTACATGATAGCATCACCCTATAAATATTGAAAAGCTTTGATGACTGGCAGGCTCAGACAAATCTTACACTCAAAGATACTTGGAGCTATCGTCTTTACCCATACAACATAACAATTTCTCCCCTATCCTATTTTCCAGCAGCAATTCATGTTTTTGTTTTTTTTCAAACGAATCCCTTTTGCCATGCTTACAGCTATATGTAACTGTCAATTTATGAGGTCAATTTATGTGTTTCTCATTATGCATTGATGTTTGCCCTACAATTATTCCTTTCATAACCTAACTTTCCTTTCACACCATTGCTGTCTATTGCACTGGTGGGCATCCCTGGTGGTTAATTATAGCAGACATGGTTAGGCCTTCGGCCAATTTTCAACTGCAGTATGGTGAAGAGTTGGACAAATACAATGAGGTGTATCTAAACATGTGACTTGCAAAGAAAATACTGAGTGACGTTTGGTGGTATGGCTACCTTCTGATTTTGTTGTAGGTATTAAATTGGGGGGGGGGGGGGGGGGTGTGAGTGGGTAAGATTTTTATGCACGGGCTTGTAAAAAGAAATGGAATTTTTCCCATTGGA
>LD345887.1:589789-617589 GCA_001465055.1 Ptychodera flava
TACATAAGTGCGGACGTTTAAAATTTGACCACGTGGAGAACACGATCATATTTTTATATTATTTTTCGGCTATATGTACTATATTTTATACATTATTTTTGATAATTCATTTCACACGAAACTGATCTTGTGTAATTTGATATCTATTTCATGATTTAGATATTGGTTTTAGAGTTATTTCAATGTAAATGGTCTATTGCATAAATATATATATATATGGATTCATGCCTATAATATTTTGAACATCGTATATTTTGGTACTAATTTCTTGGTAGTACATAATTTGTTGTTGAAATGCAAAAACATTGTACCATAAATGAAATTGTATTACTCCACTTTATTTTGTTTTAACAAACATGAAAGGTAGGGAAAGCAAAGCTAAAACACAATCCTGCACTTTTGTCCGTCATGCCCGTACTTGGCACTCCCCGGATCTCTGCTTGCTTTGGCATAGCTAGTCAGCTTGCGAGTATTTTTATTCCTTTCCATGGTGTTTACATAGGCTAAGACAATCCTAAATATTTGCCAATCATTTTCTTGTTATCCACTTGACACATACACCCAAGACCTAAGCAAAGTAGTGTTGGCTGGCCAATTATCTGATCAAATGGGAACCTACCTATACAAACAGTGACACTGTAGTCCAGATTGAAACATAAACCTCAGAGAATTTACGCAGTTTTGTATTCACAATAAATCATTTGCACATTCAGTGACATACAATTACAGAAAAGTTATTACCAAATTTTGAACGTTTTGAACATGTCAGCCCAGCTAAATCTGAACTACATTATAAAGTATACTGAGTGTAGAAGCAATAATGAGATCGATCAAGTATCAGATACATTCTTTTAAACTATTGAACATCCTTTGATTTAATTCGTAAAGATTAGAAACGATAATTAGATCTGTTCAGTATCGGGTATATCCTGAAAATATTTTAATGAAGAATGCCAGCTAAACTTGAGCCAATTTATAAAGTTTAGAAACGATAATTAAATCGACCAAATATCGGATATATCCAGGAATAAAGTACCTAAGAATGGCTAGCTAAATTTCTGCTTATTTATGAAGTTTAGAAATTATCATTAGTGCAGCTAAATATTGGACATATCCCTATTTTTGTTATTGAAGAAAGCCAAGCTATATGACATATCTTTAGACACTTATGCTAATTTATGAAGTTTGGAAACGATAGTTAGAGCAGCTAAATATCAGGTATATTCCATAATATTTTGTTAATGAAGAAAGTCCAGCTTTCTTAAATATCTATACAAGTTTTTCTTCAGGAACGCCCAGGTAATTTTGATGTAATGTATAATGTTCAGAAACGATTTTTGGATCAGCTAAACTGTTGAATTAGCTGTGCTCATTGATACAGTTTAGAAAACAAAACCTTTAAAGGCTCAATTCCGCACCTTGCCTGTCATTCAGTTGGTTGTATAATTCAGTATAATGCCTTCCTTTTTTCATCTCCATCACAACGAGTAGAACACATACCATAATTAGTTTTCAAAAATTGCTCTGCCAAAAATATTAAATTAGAGTTCCACATAATAACTTTTTAGTTCAAATCTTACAAAACAAACTTGAAACAAAATGATTTAATATACGATGCTGATAATATTTTGAAATCATCCGTGACTATGATTTTGGCTGACATCTTTCATAAAGACGTGTTTGATAAAAATTTATATGTTTCAGGAAATTTGCCGTATCTGTGTACCCCTAGAAATATGATCCCGGTGGCGACAAAATTATATTAAGTTCACTTCATATTTTGACATACATTTGTTACAAACAAAACGGATTTCATATAAGCATTATATTGCCTTCTGTATTGTGTGGAGCAAAAACAAATGGTAGAACGAAAGATAAGCCATAATTTAAAATCTTTTGGGGTATTAGGTAAAGTCTTGGTCGTATTTCATGAAAACTGTAAAGGATATTTGTATATTACAAAAGGTCACCTTAAAGAAAAATAAATCGCTTTATTATACTAATGATACCCCACAACAAAGTTATGTATAAGTTAGGCTCGGCATATGACTTAAACAAAGACAAGTTTAACACAAAATGTTCGTGGGTCTCAAAATCGTGATTTTGCGGTACCCTTCAACACATGACTCTGACAGCTGTTGCGTCCCAATATTTTTTCAG
The DNA here is from genome assembly GCA_001465055.1 of Ptychodera flava. NCBI lineage: Eukaryota > Metazoa > Hemichordata > Enteropneusta > Ptychoderidae > Ptychodera > Ptychodera flava. Next base: position 591,950 of record LD345887.1, read on the forward strand.
TTAAAAGTCTATTTCATATTTGTGACATGGCCTTGTAGCAAATAAAACAGATTTCACACAAGGCATTGCCCAAAAGTCTATTTCGTATTTGTGACAGGTCCTTATAGCAAATAAAAACAGATTTCATACAAGGCATTACCCTTTATTATATGTCTAGGTTAAAAAATGGTAGAATTTGACGTTTAACAAAAAAGAATCGATTCGCAATACTTTGACTTTACAGTTCCCTTTTCCAATATTTTTTCTGTTAAAAGTCTCTTATATGTCTCCGTAGCAAATGAAACAGATTGCACACAGAGAATTGCCCTTTTAATATGTTTAGGTAAAAATTTGTAGAATTTGAGATAAGCAGTGACAGTAATTTGCAATATAAAGTCTGGGGTATAGGGTAAGTTTTGGTAATATTTTATTAGAGCTATGGAAGATATTGCATATTAAAATATATCATCTAAAAGAAGAATAAAATCCCTTTCCAATGTTAGCCCACAAGCTAGTTTATGTAAAAAATAAGCTCAGCAGATGACTTACAAGAAGACAGGTTACACGAAAATGCATGCGGGTTGACAATACTGTAATTTTGCGGTACCCTTCAAAGTATGACCGGTAGACCTATAGCATCCCAATATTTTTCATATCAAAAGTCTATTTCACATTTTGACATGTCCCTGTAGCGAATAAACAGATGTCATACAAAGCTTTGCCTTTTGTGTTATGCCAAGTTAAAAAAGTGGTAGAGTTTCATATTTTTTGGGGTATTGGGTAAGTTTTGGTCCCTTTTCATAAAAAATCTATCGAAGATATTGCATACTACATATGTCATTTCAAAGAGGAATAAATTTCCATTCTAATGATATCTGACAAGTCAGGTTATGTTTAAAAATATCTTAGCAGATGACTTACAAGTACTACAAGAAAAATGCACGTGGGGAGAAAAATGGTTATTTTGCGGTACCATTCAAAAGTCGACCATAACAGTTATTTCGTCCCTATATTTTTTCTGTCAAAATTCTATTTCGTATTCTAGGGATCCCAAGGCTTCTAAAAAGACAGGTTTGTTATCCTGGGGGTGCAAGTAGACCCCTCTAGCCCACGGCCTAACATTTCTTGACTGCTTACATAGCGTCATCCTTTTATAGGATCTAATACCGTGCATTTTATGCATAAGAATTGTGTTTTTTGTCTGTATTTACCAGTTTAACAAGTCAGGTGGTGAAGAAAATTTAAAAGAATTTTGAAATAGCTCTTTTCACAGCTTCTTATTGAAAATATCCAACCTAAAGTTACCCAAAAACTTCTGCAGTTGACATTTACTAGGTGAGAAATACCTGTCTGGCAGCCATTTTGAAAAAATGGTTGCCATGACAACGCTTCGGTAGATTTTCAGTGGCTCGGTATCTAAATGTGTTCAGCACATATTAAGACACATTTGAGCCAAGTTTGGTGCTTTTATCACAAAATGCACAATGGGTTTGCCATGCCGCACCACTATATTCAAAGTAGTGTAAGCTTAGAATAGATGCATGTACATAAAGATTAAACTGTTTCTTTTTACACCTATAAGCAACACTGACATGGTTTAGCCATCTGCGATGTCGGTACCACATCACTCACTCACCTGAGGTAATGTAAATCAGAGATCTCCTTCATGCAAAGCCAGCAGAATTCAGCACCACAGACTGCACACGTCATGTGATTGCATGAGCCGTCATCCATCTTCACGATGAACGCCGAGCATCGTGGACATGGCTTTATGTCGTCACCTGCGATCAAGGGAAACAGCACAGATGTTATCACGAAGGTCTATTTGGTTGTGTTTGGTAGTACTTGGAATGGACAGTAGAGCTAAAAAGCAAAGTTGGTGGCTTTTGACACAGAGATATAAAATAAGCCAAGTGGTGCCTGATAGTTTCTCGGTCAACCATATTTGTGACAAACAAATGGAGTAAACATAAATGAATGAATAAATGCAGAAATTGATATATGTACATTTCAAGCAAAATCATAAATAGACAGAATTAATAAAATTTAATGAAATTTACATTTCCATGTTTTTCTTGACAGGTATGGAAAATATGTAAATTATATAAATGCAACCCTGTAGAGAAATGGATGCAGTTGCCTGCAGAGAAATGCTATCTAGTCACCAAAGCAGATAGGTAAGCAATCCATTTTAATGTTTGTGTTATGGAAAAATGTGGTAAATACACGCCCTTTTTCGGAAAAAATGAAAAAATCATATTTAAAGAATTTATAATGGGGTAGGGAGGATAATTAAAACACCTATTTTTCATTGCGCCTTATGACGCTGTTGTGTATCTTTTCTTTTAATTTATAAATATACATACATGTAGAGATAAATGGGTAGATATACATGGCTGAGGTTATTTGCATGGATGAACAGACGAGTATAATAGCATTTTACAGTCTTCAGACAATTCGTCATATACATGTGTAATGCTCCATGAATGACACAGACAGAGTGTATTGGCTGTTCCACAAGACAGGGTTGACACAGTCGGGCTGTCCTAATACATTTATTCACGCTCACATGCATTGAAGTACAGCGACAGAGAAATTGGTTTTGTCTTCATTAATTGTCTGTACCGTAACCGAGCTGTTTTTCGTCTTTAGCAATTATATGCAGAGTATACCCTGCAGCTATACTGGTGTTCAGTGCAAGGTTTTTTCCCCCTTCACTCATGTCCCTGGAAGCGTTTCATTTCACTTCTCGGGAAGGCAAATAGGCATGTATATACACTTATCAATTGACATTTCCAACATGCCTGAGTCTGGCACATGAACACGTGAATTGATTTCAAATGGTGTATCCCATTGCAAGGGTTACACTGATACAATTTTCTGTTTTGCAGTAGCACTTATATGGCATAACCGAAACCCTAGCACATTTAGAACATGTGAACAGCGTCTGCTCTAGATACATGTAGTTTGTCGTCCTAGTTAAATTTGACATGAATTATTCATATTTTTGTTTACTATGACTTTGTTTTGTTTTATATTTATTTGTGGCTTCATTTCTTTGTGTCTACTTTTTTCAGCTTGAAGCTTGTAATTTTGTTTACTTTCTTTTCCAGTTGAAGCTTGTTATGAACAAATCTGTAAATTAATAAATGATTAAACAGGTACAAAAACAGCTTCTATGTTCCTCAGACAAGATTTGTGAGCTGTGTATTTTGACATATGAATATCTGGAAATAGTTTTGTATCAACCCTAATGGTGCAGTAATGGATAATACATGTAATGTACCTAGGTCACTTGGAATTTTGAATGTGTTTCTGCCACTGAAAGAGCACTCTAGCATGCAGCAGAACACTATGTATGATGGCAGTGCTGGAAATAAACAGTAGTCTATGGTACTGTATACCAAATGGAAGCTATGTAGTCAGATGGGATTACTATCTGTTTGTACATGTCATGACATGGAACTGTAGAGAACAGCTGATTGAGGTGAATAACCTTTACAGTAACTGTACATGTATGTCTTGACTCTGACACAAGATGACTTGTGTGCTTTTCCTAAACATGGCTACTGATCAGTGATCATGTAAAACCTGGGCGAATTGGTTTGTGTTTACTTAATTCGCATAGTTTGATGAAAATATATATGAAAACACATATACGAAAACACCTTTCAGTATTTTGGGCCAATGTCTTTATACCTTATTCCTGCTTGACATTGCCATTAACTCCCTCAATTTTCATTCTTTGTCATTGAGTTGGCTGGAGGGGTGAATTTGCTTTGGAAAACTTTTCTAAAGTGACAGCCAATGCTACAGTCTGAAATTTTATTCCTTTGTTTTGTAAAGTGTTTCAGACATATTAAAAATAATAATCATGTCATTTTAAAGTACATGTGTATGCTGTAAGGCAGGAGCATAGGTGGATTTCAAGATACATGCATGCTCTTTAAGACAACCTACTCCCAGGAACTGTTGTACTTTCAGACTACCCCAAAGAAATTTTCATTTAAAAGCCCTGCATATGGCCAAGGAGGTCTCACTTTAACATGTCACTGTAACTTGTACAAGATCAATGTCTCTGTATAAAGAATTGCATGAAAGAACACATACACATATATATTCTGCAGTCACATAGAGCATAAAAGAAACAAAAATTATCAGACGCAGAGAGTCCCTGAAATCCATGACATAGTAATAATAGCTATGGCAATATACTAAAGTTTGGTGAAGTCTTTGTACTTTTAGATGATTAAAAAGCCTTACTATTGAGAAACCATTTAAAAAGAAAATATACATGTATGTATGTATGTATGTATATATTGCACATATTTACATATGTATAGAGTATATATAAATACATGTACATGTACATATATATATCTCCACACACAACAGCGCAAAGATATCAGAATATATGGCAATATACTAAAGTTTGGTGAAGTCTTTCTACGTTTAGATGATTAAAAAGCCTTACTATTGAGAAACCATTTAAAAAGAAAATATACCTGTATGTATGTATATTGTACATATTTACATGTGTATAGAGTATATATAAATACATGTACATGTGCATATATATATCTCTGCACACAACAGCGCAAAGATATCAGAATATGAATAGGAAGATCAAACATCTGTAAAATATAAATAACGCACAATAAAACATGTCTTCTTTGCAGGGATGGATGGATTTTCAGTTTCATATGTAATACACATATGGGATATGTTAATGTTTGATAAAAAATTTGCAATTTTATTCTTGAACAAAATTATCTATTGAATAAATTCACTCTGTTCATTTGGTCTAATGCTGTAGATAAAGTTTCAAATTTCCATAGCAGTACAGCGACCATGAAGGGAGACATAAAAATTTCCAGGGAACGTGATAATCTGAGCAGAGCAGGGCTCCTGATATAGATAATTTCAAATTACTTCCCAATAAATGGCACTTACATTCATTAAAATTCTATGACAAAAACGTTATCTGCTGCTTTGCAAGGTAACGCAAGCATATGACAAGATATTAGGGGCCACAGGTTATCGCTAATCCAGCTCACATTTATTAAACACATGGGGATCTTTTATTAAACAAAAATCCACTCCTGTCACTGTAGACGTCATTCTTGTCTGTCTGAAACTCTGCTCTGCAGTTTCCAAAAGACAACCAGATAAGTTGACGTCTGGAATGATATAATTTTCATTCTCTGCAACATGTTCTCATTTTAATTATTTCACTACATACATGTATGTAGCCTTAGGGACCAAAAACTTTATGTAATGTAGAATACACCGCAGTGACAGATATTCAGACTCGTTTTTACAATTTTTTCTGATCTACCACGTATGGGGGCTTGTTTTAAAGCTCTTGGAGTAAGAAAACTTTTCACCTTCTTAGTTTTGAAAATCAAAAATTTTATTTTTCCAATTGAGTTAACAGAGGAATGGCAGCCACTTTGTAATTAAAACATTTGAATTTAGGTAATTTGTTTCTCCAGTACAACACTTTGCACAGTGACCCCTGGTCTGTATTCTTGATTTGCTGAGAAAATGGTTGAAAGTTTCATTGAGGAAAGTTTGAGCAAATGTTGAAGTCTTTCACTTTCCAGGCACACACGTACCTTAAATTTATATTCAACTTCATAGTTAATTCCATTTGTTTTAATCATTTTAAATTCTAGTCTTGTTCACAGCAATCTTTCTGTTCAATCATGATTTTAATACTGAATCAAAAGATCCAATTTATAATCTTTGCAAGCAATCAATATTTGCAAACCCTGAACACGCGTCACCATACTCATAGCATGTTTTACATGTAATTACTGGGTTTGTAAATTATAAAAATGAATGGTCTATTTTCTTTCCTTTATTGTTTCATTGACAGTAACACAATTGAAACTCTGCATGAACCTCTTCCCTTACCTCAACTATACGTTTAAATTAAACACTACAGCATAATATTATATAAAGTTATATTCAATATTTTATTATATATATGAACTACTGCATATTCATGCTTGTTACGGCATATTGTTGTCCAACCTGCACAATCGAGTAAACTATAAAACACTCTTTTCATTCTAATTTCGCTTTAATGTACCAACACATACACAGACACGCTGCGTCATGGTAATTTATGCGTAACTTGGATGGCAATTACCTTGATTGGAATCAATGTCGGTTGTCCTTCATGGCTAATCAGCACCTAGCCTTCTAAAGTAATTTCAAGAGAGCTTTTGGAAAATTCCTGCTGACAATGAAGCATTACTCACCCAATCCAGAGCTAATGCTGTGCCGGACACTGACGGATGACGTTCTATATTTGGCCAGGCGCTGTTGCCGCGCCATGTCGCAGGTTTGGTTGGGATGCCATATTTGCTTGCAGTGGTAGCAGAAGTTGGTGTGGCAACCTGGCCGCCTGCAGGTGAGCTTTGGACAGCTTGCACAACCAGCTGCGATGACCACATACCTGTCCAAAAACAGCACAGGCAATTCTTAAATTATTGGTTTCCAAAGAACTCATGTGCTGTAATTATAGGATTAAAACCCAGTGAGTGCCGAAGTCGATTTTTGTTGCCTTCATACAATAAAACACCAAACAATTTCTTTTAGATGTAGATTATTATTTTTGGATTTTTACCAAAATTTTGGTCAGACAGTGTAACCCATGAAAATTTAGTCTATTTGGTCCAAAACCTTGGAACATGTTACAGAAAAATTCATAAAAATTGGTAAAATGTTACCCAGAGATTTGGGGGAAAAAATTGCAGAGCTCTAAGGGTTAAGAATACTGCCAACATACTCCTTACTATGAACCCACCACGGCAACGTTCATGTATGATTTGATAAGTCATAATTCTTATTTTGGAGTAAATGGCCTTAATTCCAAGTTGAAGCTGTTGTGACAGTTGTAGCACACATATGTTGACAGCCCTACAATGCCAAACAGGACATGTAAAAACAAAAACATAAAACTAAAAAAGATATTGAGCATACTAAATCCTCAAAGATCTTGACACCACAGACCATATTTAGGTGCAGTAACAAATTAGTCCTTTGTGATATTTTTAGCACTACATGTATATTTGGATGAAACATGGACTGGCTACCTGTATGAACAAACATGTTGAAAAATTTTAAATGGATGTACTGGTACTGTATATAATATTTCGTTAGGCTTAGTATACCTCGTTTCACAAAACAATGTCAACAACAGTACAGCATATGTTACAGGCATAAATGTGTTACATGCAGTTGATGTCCACGATGCTAAATCTGCGATTAGATGACAACAGTGGTTAAATGACATGATAAACAGTTCATGGCAGAGTGACTGCCTTGATAACAAACTGAATGATAATAAACTCCATCAATCCCACTTATAATATGCCACAGTTGTGTCTAGGGAAATACCGTAGATGGGTACCATGATGGATTGTATGTTTTACATATTTAACACAGGATGTGTTTGTCAAAACACGTTGAGATGTATTTACATGTAGCTGCAACATCACATCCCTTCACATCCACCGACATGCCTTGTTTTTGTATCTTAGCAGGAATAAACAATTCACTGCAGACGTACCGTGCATTGTAATGTGTAATGTAGAGTTGGTGCACAGCCAACAAGAAAACAGGCACCTGTAATCCTTTCACCATGATGGTTTGACAACTGTCTCTGTGGAGGGACCGTAGTTTGAAAAAATCCTGCCATCCTCTGCAGTTGCTACACCTCCATACAACATGTTTTTGTCAAGGCCAGTATCCCAGGTAAATTTTAGTAGGGTCCCCCGATCATGTTACAGGGCTTCCCGTGTTATAGCAATGCAATCCTATGAGGGGATGACAGAAATGGTACTGGGGTTTCAATATCATCTACCTATCTTCCCATAACCTAGCAAAAAGACCAATGCAGGAAAACATGGATGATGAGGTTTAGGGTCTTGGGCAAACATGTATGCAGTTTCCCACATCATTTACCTATTTTCCCGAACCTTAATAGCAAACACAGATGCAGGAAAACATGGATGATGGGTTTGGGGTCTTGGGTATTTGCAGTTTGCCAGTACTACATTACTCACCCACAGTCTGGTGCAGGGCACCACCGAGCATCTGGATCAGTCACCAGCAATCTTCGCAATGTAAATTCTTCATATTTGCCGTAAATGATGTCATCATTAAGAACCATACGTATATCGTTGGGGTGGAAGTGTTCTGCACATTCAGGGCATGCAATATTCACTCTGCTCTCCGTGATTTCAATCTTTAAATACTGTCGAAGGCACTCTTGACACGATCGATGATGACATGTCATAATATCAGGAAATTGGTCCTTCGGTCTCTCCATTAAACACAGCGGGCATTCCATCTTTCCATTTCCGGATTTCCTTTTCGATTTCTTTTCGATGTGAAAGCTGACGGGAGCTTCGGCATCGTTTGGAACATTTGACGGCGTGATTGATGCATCATCTTCTCTGCTGGGTTTTTTCCTCTTCGGGCGGTGGAGAAGTCGACGTATTGAGAAGCGAGACTCCTGCTTGACCGACTTCTTCGGTGTTGGTGAGGACAGCGAGGTTATTGAGCAAGCAGACCGAGTTTCCACTTCAGCAGCAGCCATTTTAGCAGCACTGGAATGTAAAAAAAAGACAGTCATCAAATACAAGATGATGATCGAATGCAATAACAGTGAAATTTTCCCTTGACATCTATTTTCCTTCTCTCCAAATAGATATGTCTCTATAAATGCACCTACTGCTACAGTTGTATTTCAAGACAAGATGTTATAAAGTTCTTTCATTTTAAAATATTTTTTCATCTATACGAGTGCAGCCCAGACAACCTCTAGCTACTTTTACACATACAAGATGCTGTGGGCCAGCCTTCTGCTGCTCAAGTATTAGCTCCAGTGCTGGTGATGCAGTTTCACGAAGGAGCTCGCAATATGCCAACCAAGTGTTGAAATTCCAGCGCCAACAGTTCTGCAACTGCATCTGTCAGATTGTTTGATTCTACATGTACCTTTTCAGTAATGTTACAGTGGTTATGTGCTCAAGATGTGCAACTCCAATACTGTCAGATGTTCTGATACTGGTACAGTAGCTACCAGTATAAGTAGCAAGTGTACCGGTATTGTATCGACGGTCATTATAAGGACACGGCACTGACGTCCTTTTCGGTATAAACAAGGTCATTTAGACTTTGTTTAGTGACCTTGGCATAACAATGAGGTAAAACGTAAATGATACCCTGACACATGCATATCATGCCATTGACTGAGTCTTGTTTATTTGTGTTTATGTTCAAATGTACACGCACATCCATTTTTGCATGGCATATTTACAGTATTACAGATATTTATTTGTCCTGCATATATTTGGTGATACAAAAGGTACTCAGAGTGTCCAGTTAAAGTAATGTTTATACTGGACACTGTGAGCTCATGTGGGTGGTATTGGTGTTACACCTACAATGATTGTAAATAGATACATACATGTTATACGTAATTTTCCAAAGTTCTTTCACCGAGTCTTTTTACATAAAGAGTACATGTATAATACAATTATATGACATATGAAAGGACCTCTCATCCCACATGTAACAAGGGACAACACATTTGACACAACTTATCTATTTATTTACAATTTTTTGTTCATATTAACTAATGTTCAAAGAACGGGCCTCTCATCGAACATGCGCCATTAATTGATCAGAACACTTATTTTCCTGTAGTTCAATGACACACTGTATGATTTCTGCACACAGCGTATATCCCAGAAATACACAACTTGCATGTAGTCAGCCATGATTCACCAGAGTACTGTATCAAAAAAGCCAGTGACACTGAAGTCCCTGCACTGCATTTCAACATAGCATACAAGAACGTTACGTCACACCAGATCATCTGAATGTGTGGAGAAACTACGTTTGTACATGTAGGTACTGAAGTCTCTGACACAAACAATCGCTGACTAAACTCAACAGGAAAAGTGATGTTTTATTGCAGTTGTTGGATAGTATTCACCAGTGTCTAATTCCTCTTATTTGACTCATCCAAATGAACTCATACCGGTACATCTAATAATGCAGATGCCATGATGGACGATGGCACCAAGTGGCACAAGTGCTTGTACTTTGAAACAGTAAAAAACATTAATGGAAAAAGATTTGATCCTCAACAAATTCAAACTATATCTGACGTACAATATGGCTCATCTATTTTCTGCGTGGGCAGGTCCACGTAGCGATAATAGGATCAAGAACGGCCTTCCATTCTTGATCAATGAAATCACTGTGAATGGTATCCATGATTAATGTTGCATGAGGTGTAGGTGCCCATACAAAGGAACAGAAAGGGGAGTGCCAAGCTGTAGAAGGTCAAAGATTTGGAGAGACTGTGGTTTAATCAATAATGCACTGACCGAGTTAAGCATACTACAGGATTCAAGTAAATGTCGAGAAGCATACTACAGGATTTAACTAAATGTCAAGATGAACGTTCAACCATCCATTCCAATTTTTAAGATTTCCAATCTTTTTGAGTCCATTTAGGCATTGCTTGAAATTTACTTGAGCCAGTCCCGTTCAAATACATGTATATGCAACAGGTCTTGGGTAACGAGAATTTTCTTAGTCTGTGTGGTATCAAGTTGGATTAAAATAGAAAATGAACACGGTTACACCGTGTTAAAGAATTTATGCACTGGAAGTATAACGGTAGTCAGCAATCTTGAGGTGCATGTAGTATGTGCCTCGAAAGTGAAAGACTTGAACTTTTGTTCAAACTTTCCTTGATGAAACTTTCAACCATTCTCTTACTAAATCAGGAATTAAAATCAGATCACCATGCAAAATTCAGAACTAGAGAAAAAAAATTACCAAACATTTATTCATTTATTGAAATTCAAAATGGCCACCAATACCTGTATTAATTCAATTGGAAAAATAAAATTTTTGATTTTTGAAAAACTAAGATGGTAACATTTTTTCTTATTCCAAGAGCTGTAAAATTAGTCCTAAAAAGTGGTAGACAAGAAAAGCATTGAAACAGTTTGGTTGTCCAAATATCTGCCCCTGCTGCACATTCTACCATAACCCCAACACCATGTTAAACGTCGAAAATTTCTCCAATAGTAACGGTACATGTTCTCACCACAGAGCAAGTTTATGAGAGGGACAGTACACCATATCTGCCCCTTTTGTCTTTTCTGTGGATTATTGCAAAGGATTATATTTGTACATATTTGAAGGCTGATTATCTTGATCTCATTATCTTTTCTCCCATGCAGTTAACCTGAATTGCTTGCATGATAAAAACATTAATATATGATTGTGATGGAGAGATTACTTGTATCTTAAATAATCTTTCACCTAGCGCAAACAACTGATTATGCAGGACCTCTGTGCAGGTAAATCATGCTTTTTAACCCCTTTGAGTGCTGTAACATTTAAAACCGAAAGTTTAGTAACTTAGTGCAACATTTTACCAATTTTTCTGAATCTTCTGAAATTCTTTTAAAAATTTTGGACCAAATGGACAGCACTTTTCATCAATTCCAGTTTATGGTCAAAATTTTGGGAAATATCAGAAAAAATTTCGCCCTGAAAAAAATTGTCTTGGGAACATTTTGTAAAGGTGTCAAAATTTGACTTGGCACTCAAACAAAGGGTTTTATGAGACCAATTGAGTCGTCATTATGAATTTTCTGGAAACACTAGTTCTCCAGTTACATATCATTTTCATGCTTATTAACTGTTATAAATTATTATACAGTAAAAGTTTTGGGGAACAGTTATAACACCCCTCAGGGGGAAAAGTTATCATATTGCGTAGGAAATATCATCATCTTGCTTCATTTGGTGGTTATTTGAATTGATCATTTGCTCAAAATAATTTAATATGCTAATTTCTCCCAAGCTAGGTCTAATATCCGCTACCAAATACCAGAGCACACACTTTATAACTTCATTGTAATTATAATACAACAAACTGTGATAAATGATTTTAATTGTTATTTCAAAAGTGGGGTAGGAGATACATCATTCAAGGTCAGGGGCCATTATCCTAGAAGACATCCGAGTCAGTCAAGTTGCACACACTCCAACAAACACAGTCTACTGCTCACTGACACACTGACCACTATAGTACCAAACAATGTTGTTCTACCTACGGTAGGGAGTGTGCTATATCATATCACTGCTTGAAAAATCTCTTCCACATAGGCATCATTGAGCTACTCGGGTGTAAATAGATCAAAATATACCAGGGGTTGCATGTGTTGGAGTCTCTGAATATCAAATCGGCCTTATCCAGATGCAAGACGGACGACAGTTTTTCTCGGGCCAAAGCCAATCAAATGCTTAGGTTTTTTCAGTTTTGGTTCACATTTCAAATGCCAGGGCCAAAATCCTCTTGTTCAAATTGTAATCAGACATATTTGCAAATCACATGGCTGTACAAATGTACATTACCAGTTTTCTCCGCATCTTGATTTAACAGGTGTAGCCATTTAAATAATAATCCAGTATTTTCATATTCTTTCAACATGAAAATCTATTCTTTTGTACGGTTATTAACATATGAATAGAATGCTCCAAAAACAAAAGCGTACCCTTTATTGACAACACTGATATCCTAATCTGGTAAGTGGCATATGGTGATGAGTTTTTATGAAATTACCATAATTTCTTAAAAATAATTTATAGGAAGACAGCTTAAATAATAAAACCTTCATAGCTAATTATCCCTGCACAAAAGAGTGGTTTTTTTAAAATTTTAAACAACTTTTTATTACATGTCATTATAGCAATTCAAAAGATAAATATATGTGCTGACACTAACTTAATACTGTGTGTTCTTCCATTACACAGAGGCACGTTGATGACTTCACAACGTTCAATAGTAATACTGACAGTTTGTACACATGTTACAGGAAACATACTGTGAACAGCAGTCTAATAATAGTAGTATATAATCTTTTCATAAATGTCAGCAGGAATTGAAACAGTTATAATGTGTATATTGTTAATGCATTCCGGCCAGAAATCAGAGAGATAAAACTTCCTAATCCATACTGTACTGGTAAAATACTGCACAGCCTACTATCCAAACAATGTACATTGCTAGCTAGGCAAATTTATGATATGTAAATTTATGATATAAATATTGATAACAGTATCATATAATGTCAGGCACTGCTTAAAAATACTTATTTGTGTAGCAGTATATATTTATTATATTTATTGCAACAAAGCCTGATTTAAATTTTACATATACAATCAACAAATACAATGTAAAATATCGTACAGAATATAGAGTCACCATCCTCATTTACTTTTGTACGGTCTGGTGACATGCCGAATTTATGCACAATAAACACACATACAATATTTCATGATCAAATTTGACGTACTCATGTTTCCTGGGCCTTGCATACTTGACCTACATGTACGTGTATGTTAGTGTTCAATTGAAGCCATACATGTACATTAATCATTTTGCAGTAATGCTAGTTTTAATACACGTGTATTATAGACTTACTGTTGCTGAAAATTCAGGAAACAAATCGCGCCAGAAGTGCCTACAAATAACACTTGAACAGTCAACAATGACAGCTGTAAAATTTATATACCTGTGGTACACGATAAAATCAATGGAAAGCAATGTATAGACTTGCGCATAGGACACACATGAAGCCTTTGTCCACACATGGGTGTCTTTTGTGAAGAACTCTACACTATACTATAATTATCATTAATATTATTATTATTATTGTTGTTGTTGTTACTAGTATTGGTATCTCTCAATAAATAAACAGTCAACAATAATGCAGAACTCAACATTATATTGTTTTCAACTGCCAACATATCACATATCTTTATATACATGTATATGTATATTTACACTTTCATCATAGTGTGTGTACATTATGTGATATGAAACATGCACAATAAGTTATTATTACACCTCACTCATTCAGCGTGCACTGCCATTGGTTAAACACGACTCACGTGACATGTAAAAGAACGTGATGATGCCCTCTGCGAATGTGATGATGCCCTCTGCATTTGATATTACATGGATGACGTCATTTTACTTACTGCGCATCCTTTCTGCGCAAAACAAATTGTCGTTCGCTAATTGTACTTTGCAGTTGGCAACTTATGGCTGCGAAATGTCATGCAGAGCTGTCACCGGCACAGTTAGACGATATTTTGATGCAAGTAAACAGCAAACGAACGAAAATGGCAACAATGAATGCAATTTCTGTGTTCAGTGACTATGCAAGCAACAATTTTGGATGCGCCACCGAGGAGATCGGCAAACTTTAGCAGCAACCCTAGACTCGGCACTGACAACATTTTACGCTGAGGTCCAGACTCAGAAGGCGAACTGTACTCGAAGAAGTATTTGTGTTTTTGTTTCTTTGCATGTTTGCTTGTTCGGTGTAATAAAAATAATAACACATGAGAGCTTGGGCAATATCACGATTTTTTGCCTGCCCTCCGGCTGGTGGTCATGATCGAAATACTGATGATGCCCTCGCCTACGGCTCGGGCATCATCAGTATTTCGATCATGACCACCATCCCTTGGGCAGGCAATAAATCGTGATATTGCCCTCGCTCTCATGTGTTATTATTTAACTATCAGCATTTGAACATTCAATATGAAGTCTGACATAGTTGAATAAATCAAAACTCACTCATGTAAACAATTTTTTGCACTATTCGGTCACTGAACTAACCAAAACTATTTCCAGACATATTGATTGGGTATACATGTAAGTGCAAGACGGCCATCTTTCTCCAACATTCACTTGCCTAAGAGATATATTTTAATTTCTTGACATATTTTCAGTAAAATTATAACTTCCTATTTCCTTATGAATGCAAATTTACCATCGTTTAAAATGCTATCTAGAGCAAATGCAAAATATGGCCTGTATATACCAACGTATTGTGTGCACAGGTGGCTTATGGACTGCAGGCTTTTATTTTACTGTCTGGTTTTTCTTAAAATAGATTCAGACAGACCCAATCAAAGTACACTGGCTTTGCCGATGGCAACATAGAGCAAATGGTTTCACTCTCTGTGTACGAACAGAACCCCACGGCTAATATGAAAGGATGTACCTGATTGGACTGCTGTAATAACAGGACCCAAAGGAAAATCTACCGGAATCAATTGCATCTGTCCATTTTCAGAAGAATGATAAAGCTCATGTTACATTGCATTGTCAATTATATAGCTTAGAATATATTTCAGTTGTACTTTATTGAAAATGCCCCCATGTCTGGATAATACATGAAATTGGATCAATCATTGTGTATGTGATGCTGTGTTAGACTTGAATGTTCAAAAGAACATCACCATAAGGTATTACTGGTAAGTTATAATGACAACTCCATTTAATGAATATGTACCTTACGTTCGGAAAAATCTGATGATTGCAAATCAACAATACTTGAGTTTATGTCTTATACTGACCATAAACATCTGGCATATTTATCTACCATAATAATATTTAGAAATATCTATTGTACACTGCAGTGTACATCTCAAGACTGACTCTTTAAGAAGTATATGAATTATCTAATTCTTTTCCATATTCTAGTTTTTCAAGCCATAGATCACATATACATGTATTTTCTGTACAAAAATACAGCACGTGTATTGGCGGAAAATATTTGAGTTTGGTTAAAAACATTTAAGTACATGTATATGATGTAATGATGTATACCTGCAAATTTCAAAAGTGTTTCACTGATCTGAACACTGTTAGGTGGTTGATCATTATTACATCATTAACGCAAATTAAACATATTTAATTATTAATTGATTTATCTCTAACGCCAAGCTGATGATCATAAAAATGATTTTGCTAATCTAAAAAGATAGGTATGTACAATCATGTAATTTTGGTAATCATTGACACAACACACACCCTAAATACACTTGACTGACCTTAAATTATCCAAGCAATCAGATGTGCATTTATCTAAAGCATGAGCACCTGTGTGGATCTAATGTTGTTACAAGGTAAGTTGAAAGAGTCAAGGACATCAATAAAATATAATTATAGTTATACCTACATGTATGTGATAATGTCACAGCAAGTTATCTGTAAACATTGGCATTTAATTCTGAAATTGCTGCAGGATATTTCCACAATATATTGCTGAAAAAAACTATTCTATCAAATACTTTAGATTGCAGACATTTTAAAGTAAAATCCCATTTAAAAATATTTGAAATGTAAGATTACATCAAGTAAAAACATGTAGCATAAGTAATTCCAAGGTTCTTTTACTTGTAAATTAAAAAGGAAGGAAACTATGTAAGATGAAAGAACTTTTTTAGTTCAGTATCCAACATGTCACAAAGAACCTCGGCAGGTACATATTATATACATGTACAGCACAAAGTTCTATGTTGTTCTATTGTCGACAACTTATAAGAATAATGTTAGGTTTCTGCAGAGGGTCACGGTGGGGGAACAATGTGAATGTAGTTGAAGGCCCAACTTCACACATAAAAGTAGTGTATGAACCTAAGGAATAATTACATCCGTTGAAATTAAAATTAAAATATTCAACAATAAATGGCGCAGATAGTAGTCTGGGGTTGTCTACAGCACCTTGTCAACTGAAACTACTTGACATCTTGCAAGTAGCTGACAAAGCTACAAGTGATATGTTATCCTCCCTATGAACAGGCCTGTCAAAATCTAACAGACAGCAACTGTGAAACTACTTGTTTTGCTGGTGCCTCCCCGAGTGATCTGTTATCTCCTCTGTGACATAATGATTGACTAGTCAAGTTAATGCATTCATACCAGAGTGCCCTCTGAGCTATTATGTGACGCACCACTGACCCTCAAGTGTGTTTTTTTCGAGTGACTCAAGAAAACGTTACATATATTACGAGTATTGTGCAAGGCTAACTGAAGGAAATTTCAAGAAGTTCCTTGAAATTGACTCAAAGAGTACAGAAATCTTACGACAAACAGTTAGTGGACATGTTGATTCACTGTCTAATACTTATACCTGCACATGATTGAAAATTGCTATCGGTACAGGTCAACTTCACTTAGCACATGCCTACACCTTGATGAACAGACAAACTGATCAACAGCACAAAGCATGACATTGCAGACGAAGATTCTCTTTGCTTGCTTCAATGGGGTGTTTATTTGTTGAGCGGCAAACTGTCTTAAGAAGATCTCTGAGTTACATGTACAGCAACCTGTCCTGTACAATGAATAGGGCCAACTACACAATCCTGTGCTGTAGGCAAAATTTAACTAAAATATTTGCGATGCCTTCACTGGATCTGGTAACTGAGTCCACAAAATTACTACTAGATCAGATTATATAGGCTAGACATGTACACCTGCTCCATAGTAAGGAGCTGTTAAGGAAACCACTGCATAGGTGCTTTAAGTGCTGTTTTGATTATTGTTCCATGTGCCACAATTACCCCATGGAAACTGTGTCCATGTATGTTATAATACTGAATCATAATTCACATCCTGTGTTTAAAGGTTGGGGTTTTTTCAAAACCTGCTAGAAGCTTCAACTTCCAACAGCCATTTAAGCAATTCATCGTGTTTTGGAGAAGCTGAAATCATACTTTTATCAGTTTTTCCATTGCTAAAACTTTCACTTGGGGAAGGGGGGGGGGGGCATCAGCAAATGCACACAATTTTGTTCGCCATGCACAGATTTGAATTATCCACAGTTCCCTATAACACAGAAATTTCTTTTTCGATAGACAACCCAATGTTTTGTCAGTTTCTTCAGGACGTACTGGTGTGTCATTACATGAACATGATACGAAAGTCACGCCTTAGAACTTTCTGGTCCTAATTTCTCTTCAATTACGCACTGATTTCCAAAAAAATGTGCTGTATGTTGATTACAGTGGATCAACTACTAGTACTTTCTCTAGCAACAGATTAAACCTATGCTATTACATTGATCCAGTAACCACGGACAGTATATGGTCCAGCGACAATTGATGTCCCATTTTGAGGAAATATGATATTTCAAACTGTGTCATCTAAATTGATGACATCTAGACAAATTAGCAAATTATCATTATCGATGATTAGGGAGGCAATTGGGCAGAGAAAGTCTTTAACCAGACTGAGCTGCACAAAATTACAATTATTTGCCAACCCTATATGGCATGTGAAGTGGTTGACCTTACAGACTACACGTAGTCGGTGTAGATTACAGTCCAGACATAGGATCTCAGCATACGTGCATAGTTGGTATCAACTACTAGTACTAGTACACTTCCTTGAGCATAATTCACATTATTTTTACTATTTATTAATGTCATGACAGTTATTTCATTTTTTTTTGATCAACTGATTAACAGTACACTGATGTCAGCTAAGTAATGTAATTATTCTATTGTATCATCTGTTGAACTCTGAGAAGAAATTACATAATGGATAGAATTAATGTAATTATGTAAGTATGACAAACGATTATAACAGTGTCTCTTGGTTTAATTACAATATTTCCATCATTATCACATGAATTACAACGGTCAAAAACAGTTCAATGATATCAAATGATACTTCTGCCTGTTTTAAAGTGGTTTCTTCAAGACATTACACCTTCTCTACTTATTTTTTTCAAATGAAAGCATCTCCATAACATCTCTGGTTTCTTCATAATCTATAAATATGAATTTAATACATGTACTCATGTAGCACTAGGTTTTCTTCAGAAGCAGACACACTTGTAGAGCAAAGCTTTTAGAGGGCACTTGACCTTCCCCAGTCAAACCAGACATCTAGAAACCTCATGCTTTATGACATGCCTACCCATTCATCTGTTCATCACATGTACTACTGCTTGAGTTTTATTTCAACAGTGAATATCATTTCTGTGTATACCTGTAGGCACGATTGAAGCCACATTTGGGGTTAAACGTTTGCTTTGTTTGGATATCTGAAACACCCTGATGTATTTCCTGAGTGAATGATAACAAGAGTCAGTTACTGACTACTTCATATTGGAACACCAACATAACATGAAGTTATTTTGAAATTTTCAGAAAAAGGCTGAAACTTTAGGGGGTTAAATCTCTGAGCTTCCGTTTACCATTCTTTACTACACAGTACACAGAAATAAATCCTACAAAAGGAACACAAAATACTTGATGATTCATGAAGCCATACAACTATATGAACGACAAACTTCCTGGGCTATCCTTTTCTGAAAACATCAATAAAAGGACTGTATACAGACACTTATTTGTCATGATGTATCAACTCCAGAAATAAAATTTCTTGCACGAAATACCTTTCAAAATCTAAAACACAATCGAAAGCAAATTGGGTGGGCTTTAAAACTGAAGGACATTTTTTACATACACATTGTGTTTTACTCTCGTGATTCAAAGGCAATTTTCTTTGATTAGCTTTTTTCATTTGAGGTATCTGAAGGTTTTTATGAGCTTATCGTACTGAATCCTGTTTGAAAATAAAATGTTGTTCTATACCCATGAGAAATACAATACATACTATTCAATTGTTTTTCTCATTCCTGAAACAAAAATGTCAGCACGTACAAATCAGTTAGGGACAGGGCGACAACGAACCCGGGAAAAACTGAAGCTGTTGAAGACTGAGCTTTCGTAAGGCTCCTCAAACAAATAAGTCATTAGGTAGACCTAAAAGATAACAGGATTCAAAGTAAGATTTTTGAAAACTTAAAGCAGTTTTTGTTGACTCCGCGGACGAACACCAGATACATTCGCAGTGAAGGGTACTGTGTTTTCATACGGCTTCCGCAAGTGTAAACATTACAACCCTCCGTCGAGAGTCTGAGCACGTAGGGTCGTCTTCAGCTGAATAAAAAATATTCTCAGGAGGGGTGTAGCACGCTCGACCATTGCATATATGTTAACAGAAGTAAGCTATGAGACAATTTTAGGAGAAATATTCTAGGGGCATGTCAAATATTTCATTTTAACAACTCACCTGTGCTACAGAACTGTGTTGCTCTGGTTAACGTCCTGCGTTCGCAACGCGAAGAGAAGCCGCTTCAAATTCGCCTGTAACGCAAGCTTACCCCTATTTTGTGTCCCTGGTACTATGGAGCAGAACATAAACTACGGTAAAATAGAAAAATCAATGTTATTTTCCACTTGTTTCGGCATATAAACGCCGATTCCTTATGATCGGCAGTCGTAGAAAAGAACCTATTTCCGTTCTCTCTATGTGACGTCAATTTTTTTCCCAGAATGCCACATGGACTAAACCATCCAGATTTCCGGTAGAAGGGGGCAATAGAAGTCAGCGGAAGGAGGGACGATAAGTAAATCACAGTGGATTGTGTATAAAGCTGTAAATTGAAATCACGATTAAGACTTTTTTATAATAAATATAATCTGACATTTTAACTTGTATTTTGGGATGACCTTAGACAGTTTTAACGCTAACAGTAGTACTTTTCTTCTGTCCATGATTGTAATTATTACTTTTTTGGCATGACATTTAACACATCGGCCGGAACTTGCATTTGCCCACAGGGAACTCACTGAACCCAGAAATATGGTTGTTTTTGTTGTTTATGTAAACTCGTACATGCACTCTCTGCGTACACTCTCGGCCTAATTATAGGCCGAGAGTGTACGTTGGGAAAGAGTTGCATAGGGTCAAATAACGATAGTTTCCCTGTAGGGTTTCTTATGACATCTACATATTACGTTTGAAACAATAACAACACATTAGTAATGTTCGTTGAATTTTGTTAACATCAACAACTACAACAGTTCGACTAATATAAACTAAACAACAATACAAACAACAACAACAACGACGACGACGACGACGACGACGAAAACAAAAACAACCAGATTTCTTGGTTCCCTGTGTTATACAATGACGACTACTGATAAATCACAAAAGTTCAAACAGTCAACATTTCGGACAGCTCTTGAAAAGCCAATTGTATAGTATGCATTTACAGTTTTGAACAGCGTGCCTTTCTGCTGAACTGTACATGAAATAATAGGCCTGCGGCACGTGTCTGATACTTTCTAATGTCCAAGTAGGTCTAAAGATGGAATATGAATGAGGCTGGTAGTAGAGGGTTTTCTAAAAAATGATATGCATGCTGTGAATGGCATGCTGTCAAAAGGCAAAAACAGGAATACACATGTGTATTAGGGAGCCTTCAGTTGTAATGAGGGGATGGGCCGCAGGAAATTGATGGTGGTGGTCCATTATGTAAAATGTGACCCTCCCCCTGATACCCCTTTCTAAAATATGATCCTCCTCTTGATTTTCCTTTCTGAAAATGTGACCCATCCCCTCCCCCTTCCAAACTCAAAAGTTTGAAACGTGTCACTTTGATAGAACTGCTGACTTAGTCCCTCGTTTATGGAAATGGTAATAACTTTGACAATGTTTTAAAAAAAATAAATGTGTGCGTGTGTGTATGTGTGTGTGTGTATTTCAATGATTGTGTTATCTAATGGAATATATACATACATGCACAGAGACACACATATCACACAAACACACACACGCACACACACACACACACACACACACACACACACACATATATATATATATATATATATATATATATATATATGTATGTATGTATGTATGTATGTATGTATGTGTGTGTGTGTGTTTCAATGATTGTATTATCTTATGTAATATATACGCAAACATACATAACATACATACATACATACATACATACATACATACATACATACATACATACATACATGATACTTACCTACATACATACATAAGCTTACATACATACATACATACATACATACATACATACATACATACATACATACATACATACATACATACATACATACATACGCCTGTATCTTTTCTGACCATATGATGTCAATAACTCACAAACGACCGATAAGAAAACATTCATTTCAATATCCGGAATTCCGGAAAACATCTTGAAACAAACAAGATCGATTGTGTAACATTATACATATGCTTTTAGCATATCATTTCGATAAAAGCCCCGGGGGCGACGACCCTGTGAATGTGACGCAAATTATGACACTAAACCCGAGACCTGATTCACAAATTAGATTACCTGGGCAAAAAAATATTTGTAGCCAAGAAAAATCATGATTCTTCTTTTGATCGATTTCTGTTAATTTCTTACATTGTGTCACCACTGTATGGTAACGGATCATTATGCACATTGCAATACACAGACTTACATGGTTGATGTCCTTATTTCTTATTTAGCAGAATGCTTGTAAATTATACAAATTTTCTGTCAAATTTTTCAAACAAATGCCATAAACGAAGGTTTTTAACTTGACTTCAGTTGTTAGAGGAGGTGCATTTTTATTCAGGACTACCGAAGAGGAAGTCTGTTTTGTTCTGAATCCATTCTGTGAATGATAATGTTCGTAGTATTATATATAAATCATTTAAAATTACTCTTGAAGAGTTCATGTTCATTGTTACCAAAAATGAACATGTTTGGAAGTCATACTGCATGCGACTCACTAAAATACAAAAGTAATCATTATCTGGTGTATTCGCAAAGGACAGATAATAAGACACAGTAAAAGTATATAGCCCCATTTACTCAACCGTTGCTTTTAAAGATGACGTCATTTTGCTGTATTCCATTGGTCGCGGTCCGATTTCAGTCAGTATACGTCAAATATCTGTGCCTCGTTCAAGCTCTAGTGGCGCCATAAGACTTGTTTGCATTTATCGTATTTATTCACGCACCCAGCATTCACGCTAAATGAAATTATGTAGACATAGCATGAATAACAACACCATACACAAAGGAGTTACAAGCTTTTGAAAACATGAATTCTGGTATAGTGAACCAGTGTCGGCACTTCTCATGATACAGCGCTGCTATTGTCGAAAAAATGGTCATATATGAACTTTTAAAAAACCTGGATGATCGTTCTACGAGCTTGACCACTGTGATATTCATATTCTAACAAAAAACTGAACCAATGCATGGCGGTCATATTTTGACTACACCTTCCCAAAGAAATTGTACAGCCGTTCAAGAATGTCTTTATTTTTTCTTGAAATGATGTACTAGCAAGAGGATACACATCTTTCAGTGAATATTATATGACAGCTAAATTCAGCCATGAAACAATGTGAAAAGTTTGGCTGATTGGGCTCCAATACTAAATCGGCCTAGGATAAATACATTCACGAGAACTTGAAGCCGTCCTTGCAAAAATTACCGACAGATTTCTCGCCTGCGTAAAGAATCGGTTCTCAGTACTTTGCTGGGAAAAAAGAGGGGTCTTGATCGGTGGCAACTGCACTGACAACGGTGCGGTGTGTCTACAACAAGATTGCCATGGCAACCTTCGAGTTGGATGTCTTTGATGGTCTTACTCTATATGCGAGCAGGTTCTCATTCAACACTAGGAATCACTCAAAAAGAGGTCATACATTGACATCAAAAGACTTCAAAGCACGATGACGTATTTATGACGTCAACAAGTCTTCATGGCTTTAGATTTGAAGAATTGGAAGAAGAATTGGAAGATCTTTGGTTGTGTAGTACTTCCTGATTCTCAGATGAAAGATATTACATGAATGAATTCTTGTCCACGGCATGAGCCTTTGTGACTATGGAAGATCCAGGCCTGTGAAACGTTGCAAAACGTCGTAAAATTCGTTGACTTTGGTGTAAAATCCGGGAAGACGGGGTAGCGCACAGCCGTAACCCCAGCTTATGATCCCGTATACGTACCACTTCGAGTCGTCCAGCTGGCACACAAGGGGTCCACCACTGTCACCCTGCAAAAATAAAGAAAAGCCACGGTCGTCTCATTAAAGGGACAAAGTGGGCTGTTTTTCATGAATTTTGTTTGATACGAGATACTGCTCATATTGTTTGACATGTTGAAAGATACTGAATGAATGGATGACCGTGCATATATTCAACCCTGGTTTTAGAGACGGTAGATGAAACCATTGCGAATTAAAATGAATTAATGGTCATGACCAAAATTCATTTTCGCGATGGTTTCATTTAAATTGTCTATTACTGGGGGTGAATATATGCATTGTCATCCATTCATTCAGTATCTTTCAACATGTCAAACAATGTAAGTAGTATCTCGTATCAAATAAAATTCATGAAAAATACCCGACTTTGTCCCTTTAACAACTTGAAGGGAACATCCCAAAACCACTTGAGATCGATTGAAGGCGAGTCGAAGAGGTTTTACAAACGGAGGTAAAACATTGGAATTCGTTAACCAACATCTATTGTAACGATAATTTTCGTTGTCTTCATATCTTGTATAAACATAATGTTATAACAATCCTGACTCATACATGACGTAAAATTACTTTTCTCACCGAAAATTAATGGTAACTGATCACGTAACTGTCTTTCCCCGGCACTTTCAAGTAATATAATTTAATTCTGTGAAAACTAGACACCAAACGATTACTACCTCCAGTAACCAATATGATTCAAATAATGAACCCATTTTGGCAATAATTATTGTTATCGATCGATTTTTTAATGTTTCAAACATCTTACCATCCACGGACAAAGATGACGTCTGCATCACAGAGAGTTTGAACGAAGCTTCGATTTTTATCGAAACGCATTGTCAAATTTGTCATTATGTTCACGCTTATTCAACATAAAAGAGACATTTACAAAGCGCCTTGAATTGAATGAGCCGAGCTGCAACTTTTATAGCCAACACTGAGCAGTGAGGGCGCTCTCACTTGTCTCTCCATTTCTTCAGGCAACACAATTTTGAACGATTTGAATAAGAATCATTTACGTACTGTACAGGCATCGATGCCGCCCGTGTGGTATCCGGCGCAAAACATTCTCTCGGTCATCGGTTTGCTTCGGCCACTGATGTACCCCTCGCACACTTCTCGTGAGATGATAGGGACCTGTGCTTCCTGAAGGTGGCTAGGATACCTTCCTGTTAGCAGTATGGGATACGACATGAGAACATGTTTTAGTTTGGAGCAAATGTATTTTTTGATTTCTTAAACTGTTGGAGCACTACAGTTTGCTGTTGACGTTGCTCAATTGTCTGATAGTGTTGTTCAAGGTGCTGATTTTTACTGGTAACCGATTTACGATAAAGGTGACTGACTCCTGTTGTTTTCACACATCATACGTGTTTGCTCTCGTCGGTACTTGGTAATAACAAATTTTACTTGAAAAAAAGAAATGATCGATATTTATTCAAACGGAATACAAAGCACGGACTGAAACTTCCTGTACGCTGCTTTCCGCACATTATCGACTGTCAGGAATGTGCACCCACAACACATCGATTGGAAGTAAAAATAAGAGATGCATATACACAAAGAGATACTGCTTGTACAGGAAGTCAACTCAGAATTTCGTTTTATTTCTCTGCGCTCATCGTAAAGTTTCAAGAAAACAGCTCAGATTTCCAAAATTTTATCCTCCTCTTGATAAACTCATAAACAACATCTTGTCATATACTTAATCCCAACGTAAATCCGAGTCAAAACACGAAGCTCGATATGTTAGCAACATCAAATATGATGTCGACTCCGTGGTCCTATGTACATACTTAGGGAGCGTTCAGTTTTTACGGCTGGGGGGGGGGCCGGCAAAATCTTGTCGCAGGTGTTCCAAAAA
>LD345887.1:628869-646411 GCA_001465055.1 Ptychodera flava
TTGAAGAGCGAGCTGGTGACGAGCATAACACCCAATCACCTCCTCCCACACTTGAAATGCCTGACAAGTCCCGACTGTGAAAACATCAAAGCACGAGAAAGGACGGAGGGAGCTCGCGCTGGGGCAACGTTACTGCTGGAACTGATTGTAAAGAAGCAAGACTGGTATAGTGATCTTCTGTCAGCGTTACGTGATGACGATATTAGTCTTGGGCATTTAGCTGACAGACTTGAAAATGGTAAGTTGCTAGCTGCACGTTGATTTTGTGATTTCTTCTGATACGATCCCACGAAATAGAGTCGGACGGTCAGGAACTTTTCCATTTTTATTTTTTATTCTTCTCAAACAGCACGGCAATATCACAGCAAAATCGCGTTATAGTACACGCAATTTTCATAATTTGCACCAGTTCGTCGCATCACGATACTAATGAAGTATAAATACCCTTCAGCTTGGATAAAATACGGCAGCTAGGGTTGTCAACCACCCCGACAATCAAACTTGGCTACAAAACCTTTCAGCTTACATAAACTATTCTTGACGGCCAATCTCAGTCTTAGATCAGTCATAAGGTCTCCTATTAAAGCCGCACAAACCTGCATGTGCAAAAAAGTGAACTGTCATGTGTGATTACAGACTGAATAAATACAGACTGAACATATTAGGGGATGAGGTGGGGTTTCCCCTGTTCAGTTTCAAAATTCCCTTCCCACTGAATTACGGTGCCCACTGCCGTCCAGTATCTTCGATCTGCCCGCTCCCCACCATAGGCGCACGGCGAATTTTAAAATCACTTGTCTGTATTTTTCAATGTTGAAACATGCACTTTATTATTAACTGTGCAAACGGAAATCCTGCGGACAGCTTTTGAGACATCCAGTGAACAGCACCCATCAGTGCAGTGCACAGCTGTTGCCGCTCAGCTCTACTGTTACTTATACACTCAGTGAATTTTGATATCACTTGTCTGTGATTGAATGATGAAACATGCATTTTATTGATAACTGTGCAAACAGAAATCATGCGGGCAGCTTTTGAGACATACAGTGAGCAGCGCCCAGAGCACGGCTGTGGACGCTCGGCTGTCTTGCACACATTACATAAAGGTGAGAAAGTATTCGGAGAATAGTTTAAATAAAATCCGTAAAATAAAACGTTGTTGGCAACCCTGGAGATTCAAACTTTGTGTTGCACGGGGCGCTGTTTCAACATTAAAATTACAGAGAAATGATTTCGAAAGTCGTCGTGCGCCTGTGCTCCCCACTCCCAACAAGTTCAAGCTCCCAACGGCTCTCTCCCCACCACTGAAAGTTCCCAATCGCCAACTAGATGTATTCCCACAGGTACAATCCATTTAATTATATGCAGCTATTTATAACCATGTGTGCGTTCGTTCAGTGTATGGATGTATTGTGCATCTGTGTTCAGTGTAAAGCTACCGGACTGTTATACTTTAATGCCATTTCAATCTTTGGACATTGCTCCCCGAAGTTCCATGAACCACGACATTTAAATTGAATGACCGGACACAAATTCCTAAAGAGAACAAATATAATAGCCAATATCAGCAAGCATTAATTCGAGAACCAGGAATTGACGACTGTAGATGTCGTTTTCACCCGGTTCACCGCTTGATCCTAGGGCGCGTGCGCTGTCTACTCTAGGGCGCGTTCGATTTGTACGATCATGATTACGATATATGTGACATCATTTTCGAAATCGAGGTTGTAAACAAAACTGGCTATCACGATAATGTTTTCATTTGATGTGGCTCCATGTCTGTGGGCATAGAAATATCAAAACAGAACAGCAGACTGTCCTGTTAGAAGTAGGCTGCCGCTTAGATCGCGGGGTGAACGCGATCGCCAACACCAGCCGTTGCCGAGAAAAGCCAAGCGACTGGCGGCCAGTCTAAACAACAACGAAAGGGAACAAAGGAGACAAAATCAAAGCAGTTACCTGTGATGTACTCAGGAGAGAACAGAAAAACATGGAAACTCAGGGAATAATCATAAATTATTTGGAAACTGTTGAAAATACAGACAGTGACAGTGACACTGGTATGAGGCTAAGAGTTTTTTGCCGAGAAAGAGGATGACGATGTAGCAATCCATGAAATTGGCAGCAGCAGGTGATGACATACTGGACGGTCGCTCGAGGGCGCCCTCTACGCTCCCCCTCTTGAGCGACGGCTCTTTCAGTCTGAGGTGATGAAGAACTTGTTGAACCTTCTGAGACACGTCTTGGAAAAAATCTCTTTTCCACTGATGTTATATGGTATCTATGCATAGGCAATGGCCAGTGTTAATTATCATTCAAAATTGGATCAATACTTACTCAAACAATGGGGGGACGCTGGAAGTTCTTCATCTTAAAGGGGGTCATCAATTTTTTGGTGCAATGGGTAGGGGGTTCACTTATTTTGACTAATGCACAGGAAGAATTTGCCAGCCCAGCCCCGGCCATAATAACAGAACGCTTCCTTTCGCCACGCCGCGCTACAATCTGTGTGTGGAGACTGTGGAATTACGAATTCCGTATATTAGGTAATTTGCTTGTGTAATATCTGTTTTGCTTTGGTTTGGTTTCGCTTGCAGCTTTTGATGAAAAGAGGCAGCGAACCACGTCATCGGTACGAAAACGCCGTGAACCTAATTCTCAAGGTAAGGTTTACAAACGTTGATATAAAAATCACAACGGTATACTTGCAAAACAAATCCCACAATGTCGTCAAGCACGGATGATCAGATTTGAATAAGTTTTGTCACACACATCAAATTTTAAAAAAGGCATGAACTGAATAGTACTTGCGGGTCTGGCTAGTACAATTCAAGCTAATCTGAATAATCATTTATGCAAAGATTAACGTAAATTTCCACTACGAATCTTGGTATGGATGTTAAGGTCGCCTCTAAAGTGAAAGACATAAACTTTTGCTCAAACTTTCCTCGATGAAACTTTCAAGCATTCTTTCACCAAATCAAGGATAAAAATCAGGAGTCACTGCGCAAAATTTTGAACTAGTGAAATAAATAACCTAACATTTACCGATATTTGATATTCAAAATGGCCGCTATCCCTGTGTTAACTCAATGAAGAAAATGACATTTTCGATTTTAGAAAAACTAAGACACTGAAATTTTTTCCTATTCCAAGAGCTTTGAAATGAGTCCCCACAAGTTGTAGTTCAGAAAAGAGTTGTACAAAATGACAGTCCGAATACAGTCCGAGGCGTATTCTACTTTGGATGTGATATGGTATGAAGGATAAACATTTAAAACTAAGCGTGCACGGCGTTACCTTGGCATGCAGTCAGTGTGAATTGGCGCTCGTAACCGAACTAACTCTGTTGATCGCGAATTTAAGTCCCATTTAGCTGCACCTTTTTGCTTTTTACTTACCACAAAATCAAATCAAATCTTCGAAGAGATGTTTTTTATTCACGTTGTCTTTGAAAATATCATTATCTAAATCCTTGGTGACGGACTTGGTAAATTAAATCAAGGCGCTTTGGCGTATATTCGTGGCGGGCATGTTTGAGTTGAAGCTCAAAAAATATTTAGTTGTCAAAATCTAACTTGCGCGATCACTGTCAATGTTTGTAAAACTTTCTTGGATCGCGATTCGGTAAGCATTTTTACATAAGTTGCTCTTCATAAATTTCAAATTGTCTTCCGCTAAAAAAATGCAAAAAGGGCTTTAACGAGTCAGTTTCATTTGCGGGTTTTTAAATATCCACGGGCTTAGGGAGTCAGGCACTGTAGCTTATGGACGATGACGGCTATGATGTCACGTAGCTACTATTACAATTTTATGGTGATCTTAGATTTTTCCAATTTACACCTAATCAATTTTTTTCCTGGCAATGCTCACACAGGTTCGTCCTTCGCTATTTATGTGAGGTACGTGAAGAAACAGACTTCGGCCCGCATCATGTGCGAAGAAGGAGAGACGATATTTGATCTTTGTAACAAAATCAGCGAGGAAATCAAGGAATTCCGACTCCATGACGACGACATGAGGATGTTTGAAACTCCACACCGGGAACTTGTAATCTATAAGGAGACAAAACGCGATAGAAAATCTCACATAGGAAAGCAACACCCATATCCATCCAGACAACCTTTGAAGGAGTTGAAAGATACCGACTTGGTGTTCAACATTCTTGTCTCAGAAAGAATATCCATGGGTATTTATTTACCATAAATTGTATATACCTACGCTTATCTATCTATCTATCTATTTATCTATCTATATATCTATCTATCTATCTATCTATCTATCTATCTATCTGTCTATCTGTCTATCCGTAAACCTATCCACCCACCCATCCATCTGTCTGTCTGTCTGTCTGTCTGTCTGTCTGTCTATCTCTTTTTCTATCTATCTATCTATCTATCTATCTACCTATCAATCTATCTATCTATTTATCTATCTATCTATCCGTCCACCAACCCACCCATCCACTCACCCATCCATCTGTCTTTCTGTCTGTCTGTCTGTCCATCTATCCATCAATGTACTTATCTACTTGTTCATCTTTAGTAATCAATAAATTTATTATTTATTTATCTATTTATTTATTTACTTATTCCCCTCTTCTATCATCGAAATATTTCCATCTATTCATCTACAGGTTTGATTATATGCAACGTGTTAAAGTAGCAAGTGAACTTTGAAATACTGGAGCTCGATGTCAAAGAGAGGTCGATAAATGTGTTTTGGAATGGTTCCCAAATTTCGAGTACCATCCTCGGCCTCGACTATCAATATTATATCAAACTTACGATTAACCTGTGCTGTTTATTAATTGCGATATCGCATTGGATGGCCAGTCAATGTAAAGCCAACGGCGGCCAATGTTTAATAACGTTTGCGTAAAAGATAGAAAGCCTTTGAGGAATAAGATACACAATTTAATCATTTTATCTCTGGCAGGGGAAATCGACAAACAATGCTGCGGTCAAAAGATACTTTTATTTGGACCAGACCGCCATGGAAAATCCGCAACAATAAATACTTTCTTCAAGGTAAGTCTTAAGATTCAATTTATTGACCAAAATTTCCCTGTGGCGTTTCCCCCAGCACTTGTACACTCTGTCCACACACGTGCTGGGGAGTTTCGAACCGGTTTCGGTTTTGTCTTTGGCTTCTCCGCTAGGTGACTGGGTACCGTAAGTTGTGAATTCGAACCGGATTGAAACCACCGTATTTTCTATACACAGAGAAGAATTAGACATTTATATAATCCCATGGTATTTTTCTCTGTTTGACGTCATCGTATACTCGTGTTTTTCGCGGAGCCTTACAACTTCGAGCTGAGTTGTGCGGCTTCGCGAAAGACACGAGTATACGATGACGTCAAACAGAGAACAGTTCCATGGGATTATATATTTATCACATGAACAGTCTTTTTATTTTTCTTTGATGTGGGATGGATCAAAATTAATGTAACAAAGTGCATGATTTTTATCGTGATTTTGTGTTTTATTTACGCGGATTAGTTTTATTTAATGAGTAAAGCGGCCCGTCACCCAGGAGATGTGCAAATGTACAGGTATACTTTCATTCGTAAATCCGATTAAGCCTAAATTTTGTTACACCGAATGATATCTCCTGAGACATACGGATTCGGTCATGTGCGCGTGTCAATCATTGTCTCGCTGCCAAGGCAAGTCTGCCATCGGCGGACATAGCTTTCACCGCGCTAGCGACGGATAAAAATAGTATTTTGAGTTATTTAGAATATTTACAATTATATTTTTGAAGTTAATGCAATGACACGATCGAAACAGTAGTTATCATTCTTAAATATGCCGTAGATTTTAAAATATCACAAGTTTACGACCTTTGCGATCCCGAAAGATTCAGATCAATGACACACAGAGTGTAAGCTTATAGTTATACGCTTGTAGTGGGCACTGCCGTCACCAGTATCCGCCGCGCCGGTGGCCATCTCGGTCGTCAATGTTTTCGTCTTACGGAGTTTGATGTTTGCTGTGACACATATATCGCCCGTAGGTACATCCCGATTTTGTTACTTGACGGAACTCTGTTCTGTTGTGAGTGTTGTCCGAGTCAACTTTCGAAATCCATCGACCGGATTCTACAGCGCTGCACTGCAGATTTTAGGCTACAGGCCAACAGCTAGTCTTCACTACAGCCTTAAGCTGCAGGTTTGATTCCGATCGAGAAACAACGGAATAATTTGTGTGATGAAGGAAATTTATCGTTGTTCGTCGAATGACTTTATGCTTGTGCCTTCTATGTCGCTTTCCCGAAGATTATACGGTACTCATTTATTAAGTTGAACTTTCGTTGAAGTGTATCTTTCGGGTTTATCGCCAACCGGGATTTCCAGGTACGACGTCGCTTGCGGAGTGGTGGCGATCGCCAGGTACGACGACGTCCACATTGAGCCTTACGACTGGAGCCGTGACGTTACTGAGCCTTTAAAACGATCGACGGTATCCTCATTCGATTCTTTGGAATAGCTAAAGCTTTAGCGACTCGAAATTTCGTTGGACATGCCATGCCTTTTATGTTTCCATATCTTGAATTATCGGGTCACCTTTTTGTCAAAATGCCATGAGAGCACGGCATCGATCACGACAAATCGGTCTGTGTCGCGATGTGCACGTACGAACGGTACCATTGCAGGAAAAAAAGTTCCGGTTGATGACGTACAACAGGGGTAATATGGATTTCTTATCTGTGCTACAAAGGTGGAGATACGGGCCAGTTCATGTGATAACACAGTTTATAACATATTTGTAACAAATATTCTGTCTGCATTTTTGTATAGGTGTGTGATGGCAGGTATAGACCATTAGCCAGTACATTACATACAGGCGCAGCACTGAACAGACAAGATTCGCTGAGTCCCCTGACGTCTTTCGGACCTGACCGTTTTGATTTCCTTGAAATCAATGGCCTCTCCGTGAGTGGAGAAGCCGAAAAGGAGATAACAAGAAAAACTGTGAAGAAAGCCATCAAAGGAAAACTGAAGAAGAACCCCCATGTGCACGCTTCGGGGCCCAGAAGTTGGTTTTCTCGCAACATTGGAAAATGCCACGCTGTGCTGTACGTTCACAACAGCTGCTCTGAGAACTGTTACGAGCTGCTATCGATGTTGGTTGAAGAGTTGGAGAAAGCAGGTAATCGTGACGTCATCAAAACTCAACAGGCCCAGAAAGAACGATTTCCCGTGAAATTGGTGCATCTTTTTTAGAGATAATTTTATTTAACACTGAACATGCCATTGTAGTAACCGAAATCCATTTTTACAGAAGCTTGTACCGATTTCCTTTGGAAGAAAACATATAAATTATAAAAATTAAGACTGTCATGAGTATGAATCTTTGATTCGTTTGAAACAGCAGATTTGCGACAAAATGTGAATAGTCTGGTTAATATGTTGAGAACCTATGAAAACAATCTTACACTGAACAGCCATCAAATTGAAAAGTGATGTCACAACGGACCATTAGATATTTGGCGTGGTCAAATTAATGCAAAAGTCTGCGAGAATTTTCAGGCAAAGCGCGCACCTTGAAAATCCGATAGAAGAAGTCAGACAAAGTTTGGAACGCAAAAATTGTATATTTCGGCATCGTGACTGCCCACTCCGTAAATTTAATGATCCATCTCCAAAGCACAATTGCATCATGAGATGAGAAGATGAGAAGATGAAATGAAAGCTCTATCAATTATTTCTGTCAGGATGTGCTGACATATGTCATCTACATAAGTGTTGATTATTGTCATTGATTATCGAGTAAGGTTTGACCATATTCATGTTCAGGGTTTTGTTTGCAATACTCGGGACACTTAAAATTGCTACTTGCAAGGGTTGATGTTTGTCTCGTTTGTGTAGAGATGTCACAAATGACGTTAATCTTCTGTCATTAATATTCAAAAATAAATATTTGTCCTAAAATTTCGGAAATTCCTTATTCAAGAACGGCAAAAATACAACTTAATAGGCGACCGCAAATGTTACAGCGAACACTTAAGGACATATTGACTGCTAAGACTAAAAGCTTAAACTGCGGCCACACTGACAAAATGTGTCCGCATTTCGAGCAGCATTGTCCGATGTCTCGTGTGTGCATCTACAATATGTTTAGTATTAAACAAACTTGTTTACCGTGAACAGCACTATTACGCGAAATGAGTTGTCACTATGTTTTCTGTTCTTTTCTCCAGGGGATCGCGCCATCCCGCTATTCGTGATCCTGACACATTGCGACGAGGATGATGGAGACAGCAGGGTGTACCATGATGTATTGCAGAAGGGTATCGCAGCGAGCCGGGTCTTCCGAATTTCCAACAATCACCAGGACAAGTATGAAGCGCAGCATCCGACGGCTCATCACCATACCCTATCGGCACTCTGGAAAATTCTGTCCGTATCGAAGATCTTCAAAGAAGACGGTAGAGTGCCGTTGGAAAACGAGAAACGGGAACCGTCAAATCGCACTAGCGGTTTTCGTGCACGAATTCCGCACTGTGTGGTCAGCTAAAGGCTGAACACAGACTGTTCAAATCAATACGTACGATCTTGATCGATTCTAAAATAACCGAACCAACAAAAACAAAATGTCAACACTCCATCCCTCTTACCACAGGAAGAGTTACTAACAGGGACATCTCTATCTTTCGCAATGTTGACTAACCCATAAAATCCCTGATAACTCCACGGATTAGCATAATTAGTTGTGTTGACTAATTAATTACAAGATGTTTATATGAGAGATAAACGTCCTCGTAAAGGGGGAGGGGGTTAAAATAAAAAAAAAGAGTCAAGAGGCTAGGTTAGGTTATACAATCATTTATTTTATTTACTCTGATCAGTCAGAGCCTGAAGAAAAGGAGCGGAACTGATAAAGAAAACAGTGAGAAAAACTCAATACGTCTGAGCCGCCCGTGCTCTTACATGCAAGCAAGTGTGCACCATGTTGAAACTCAGTGATTTCAGAGAATCTCCCTCATAGATTTTTACATTATGCTATAAGTTCAATCAGTTTTCGTTACTTGTCTACAGTAGGGTATGGAAAGGACAAAATAGTACTTTGTAAACTCCATGTCAACTCACGACTGTCTCATAAAGTGATGGTTGTCGCTTAGATCTTCTCAAACAAGGGTTACGTGGATCTTTACAGACAGAGTTTTACCGTCGTTGGGTCACTTTTGTAAAGACGGTTGTGAATAAATTTAACTCGTAAAGCAACTACCATCGTTTCGTTTTGGTTGTCTTAGCACACCAACATCTTTCTACTCTGACCGTCGTTACAATCACAAAAAGGTGACAAATGGTCATTTAAACAGGCCAAGTAGTTTCAGAGTTTGTAAAAAGTAGTTCATGCCAAAGTAAATTCTTTTTTTGCGTCCCCGCGCGCGTAGTTTTTTGGGAGGTTTCATGGAAAAACATAGTTTGTTTGAATAATACGTTACCGCGTGGGTTTTCTGCAGACAAATCGTTTCGATTACAAATTTTGTAAAATATATAAATGCCTCAATGTTTGCAGAACGTCATATTGTAAATTATGGAGGTGTAAAATGGTTTCCGTTTTTAATTCACTTACCATCTTACCTTTCAACATTTTGAGGCGGGCCAAGAAGAGGTACATTTGGCACAGTAAATTCCTAGAATTTTATCGTCAAATTTCTTACTATGATGAAACGCCGTGCCACCTCAGTTATTTATTGCTTTACTCTGTCGCGCTCTATAGCTTTTTGACCGCTGCCGGGGAAACATGTCAGGGCCACGACAATTGTACTCGTGTCCAAAATCTAAGAATAATTTAAAAGCACGTGTTTTAAGTGATATAATAAAATATTGTGGCTCTAATTTTTTTATTACCTGAAAGTGAAGAAACTCTCTTCACATTCGCCAAGGCTTTTAAGCTTACTTGGAAATTTCTCCGACATCTTCGTTGCGTACGGTACAGTAGTCTAACTCTCACCAGTCATTGGAGGTGCCACACGATGGCCCATGCTTGTGTAAACATAGACGGTAGAGAAACTGTCTATGGCGTACATGAAGACGAACACACAGGTAGAATTGAGGTTGATGGTTTTGTTTACAACACAGGAACTCTGCTAGGGCTATAACTTCAGCTCTGATATCGTCTCTTCCCTAGAATATCAATGCCTTTGCTCATTTACTGCAATTCATGTTTGCGTTCTCAGAAAATGTACATTTACTCCCGTAATATCCACTGTATTCTAATGACTAATTGCCAAGTACTAGTGATCTGTTGATTTTGCAAAATGTATTTACTGTACGGTACTTATATCACCACCTGAGGGCGCCAACACGACACGGTATCACCTAAGAGACAATGTGTCGTACAAGGCTGTGACAGATTTACATCATTGAGACATATTGATGCACCTTTTTTTACATGCTAACTTCTTTGTAGGGCGCCACCAGTGATTTGAGTTTACCTTTCACCTACAATACGGAACAGGAACTAACTTTATGCGAAAAACGGCCATGTTCAGAGCCTTCGAACCGAACGACTACATGATCTACTCTACACCATTGTATTGAAAAAAGAAACAGCAGCAGACGACAGCGACGAAACTAATTCGAGTAAGCAAGAACTGGCGGCTTTGAATGAGTTGAAGAGCGAGCTGGTGACGAGTATAACACCCAATCACCTCCTCCTATACCTGAAGTGCCTGACAAGTCCCGACTGTGAAAACATCAAAGCACGAGAAAGGACGGAGGGAGCTCGTGCTGGGGCAACGTTACTGCTGGAACTGATTGTAAAGAAGCAAGACTGGTATAGTGATCTCCTGTCAGCGTTACGTGATGACGATAATAGTCTTGGACAACAAACTTGAAAATGATAAGTTGGTTACAACACGTTCATATTTTTCAATTTTTCCTGATACAATTCTACGTATCATTATAACACTACGATGACTAGACCTAATTACGCCAAAAAAACTTGTTTCAGCGTAAATATGGGAAACAGGAAACGGCGTCGGGCGGTTCTGGAACTTTTCCATTTTTTTTAATTCTTTACTAAAAGTACTGCAATATCATAGCCATATCCAGCGTGACTTTCAAAAGTGCGATGAAAAGTTTTAGGTATGATGGTTTTAAAACGGAGCAGGTTTAGTTATCGGAAGCACACAAAGTTAAGTCGTTAAAATTTGAGAGGTAAGTTCCTTTCCTTGTTAGCACTTTGTGAGCCTATTATATTGGGACATACAATTTGCATAATTTTCATCAGCTTGTCGCATTACAGTTTTGATGAGAAGTATGATTACTCTTCAGCATGGGCAAATTCAGTAAATTTTCGATCGGATTCGAACTCACAACGTACGGCACCCAGTCACCTGGCGAAGACATCACAATCACAATAAAAACAATACAGCAGCTACGATTGTAAACTACTCCAAAAAGTAAATTTAACTACAAACTAATTTATTTAAGGCATTACCAAGATTTATTTGTAAAAGCGCGGTCATCATGATATTTCATTCATCTTTCGGAAATTCTTGACCTTGAAATTTGACAGGCATATTGCCACTTTAGCACACATGCATTGAAAAGTGGCGGCCCTGGAAGACAACTTGCCAACCGTGACATATGGCATTTTACAACCTTTTAGTAAAATAATTTAAACTGAAGTGATATTCATGTACAAGGTGATTTCACTTGTATCCAAATTCAAAAAATGATGGCAAAAGAAATAGTTTTACCTTTGAGCGAAAAATTTCGACCACAGTTTTATAACATGAAAGCTTGGCATGAGACGGACAAAATCATGTGCCTGTGCTGTGCGCAGTGACTGTCGCAGTGTAGTGATGGTGCAAGCCGTCATAAAGCGCCGCCACAGTTGCTTTGATTGATCTTCGGCCAGTCAGACGCGTCACAGACTGGATGGCACAAACAAATAAAACAGCATGTAAAATCACAGGAACCCTTGTATAGTAAAAGAGATGTTATCGACCACGGTGGGACTCGAACCCACAATCTTCTGATATCTTATTTGTGAATCCGAAGTCAGACGCCTTATCCGTTAGGCCACGCGGCCATCTGTTACACATGGAAATTCATTTTATATTTTGTTGTATTTACAAACACCTCTGGAGGGGAGGGGGCGGGAAAATACAAAAAAAGTTCTTTGATCTTTCAGATGGCTCCCCTAACAAAGTCACAACGCGTTCAAACACCCCCTTCTGACTTGCTTTAAACTGGTCACTGGCTGGATGGCACAAACAAATAAAACATAGTACAGTATTGTTGCACGTAAAATCACAGGAACCCTTCTACAATAAAAGATATGTTAACGACCACGGTGGGACTCGAACCCACAATCTTCTGATATCTTACTTGTGAATCCGAAGTCAGACGCCTTATCCGTTAGGCCACGCGGCCATCTGTCCACCGTGGAAATTCATTTTATATTTTGTTGTATTCACAAACACCTCTGGAGGGGAGGGGGCAGGAAAATACAAAAAAAGTTCTTTGTCTTTCAGATGGCTCCCCTAACAAAGTCACAGCGCGTTCAAACGCCCCTTCTGACTTGCTATAAATTTAAAATCTCTCCTTATTAAAATAAAACTGGAGTGAATGGAGAGATTTTTCGGTTTGTTTGTCTTCTAGGGAAGGAGGGCACTCTTTTGACATATTTTCTCTACAATAACTTGTAAAACAGAAAAAAAAAAACAATTACATAAAAAGGTTTGGCCGGGGAACAGGATGACCTCTTGCACCTGTCAGGATAACTGAACACTAGAGGCATTAGCTGTACGTTTTGGATAATTTTTCAGTATGTTCTGTTCCGTGTATTGACTGCATTATTTTGTTCCGCTCCCCACAGCATTCCAAATAACAAATATTCTGTTTGGCAAAATATGATTCTGTAAATCTGTAATGACCGAAATTATTGTTATTGATGACCTGTGAATTCTAGTCCGGACTTGAATTCAATTTTCATCAATGTTTCTGTTGACCCATAGAAAAAGAAGGTTGGAGCAGTTCCGTGTGATCTGGGTTGATGGGTTATCGTAGTCACTTCTCAGAGGTAATACATTCTTTCCACACTCCGAGAACAGCGGGGGGATTCCCTGCATGTTTTCATTCTCTGATGTAATTTCAATTGTAGTCGGAATACAAGTATGTACATTAAGTATTACGGTAGTACGCGTCTCGAAAGTGAAAGACTTAAACCTTTGCTCAAACTCAGGTAAGCTTTCAGCTGGTCTCTTTCAAACTCGAGATCAAACACCAAGAGTCACCGTGAAAATTTTGGCACTTAGTCTATGGAAACAAATTATACTGCCTATTATATTTGAAATTCAATGGCCGCTATCCCTATCTTACGTCTAATGTAAAATGCTTTTCTGATTTTCACAAAAATAAGTCGGTGATTTACTCCAAGGGACTCAAAATAAGCCCATAGAAGTGGTAGATCAGAAGAGTATTGTAGAAAGCAGCTGAGAGTCTGGATATGTGCCCTAGGGGCGCATTCGAATTCTTAAAGGTATACTGTCACCTGTTCCAATTTTGCCACAGTTGCCATGGAAAGAGAAAATCAAACCAATCACAGATTTTAAGCGGGTGGCCGCTTTTTAAAAACAGCGCCCTCACATGGGCATTTTGAATACCAAGGAACGCCCCTTTGACCATATATGGGCATATTTAGAATACAGGTAACTGTATACCTTTAACATCTTGCCCTATAGCTAGTCTGTAAAGGCGTGTCTTCGTTAAGAGGACATGGT
Organism: Ptychodera flava; assembly: GCA_001465055.1. Taxonomy (NCBI): domain Eukaryota; kingdom Metazoa; phylum Hemichordata; class Enteropneusta; family Ptychoderidae; genus Ptychodera; species Ptychodera flava. The sequence continues at coordinate 642,619 of LD345887.1, forward strand.
ATCGGCTAAATGGAAAGTCTGGATATGCATAAAATAAATCGGAAGGTATTGGCAAGAAAGAACGTCAAATGGGCAAATTTATTCCGGCATGGTACATTTACGCAAACATGATGGTTGTGTAAACCATGTCGGAACTGAGGTGTAATTTTGGTTTGCAATTAATAATTCGATTTGTTAAAAAAAAATGAAACAATACAAATCTAAATTTTAACCATAAATTGATTACACATTATCAAGGCGTATTGTGCAACAAGTCAGCCAAATGATAAACGAGAGGTAGAATTAAGTTCAATATTTGCTTCATAATTTACTTTCAAATGAACAACAAACAAAAAAACGGAACCGATATGGCCAATGAATGACTAATTAGAAATGTGGCACCTTAGCAAGGCAATAAAAGATTCGATAACTATCTGGTGCGCACGTGTCTGTATCTAGTGCGCACGTGAAAGTATCTGGCGCCCACCAGATAGTATCTCGCGCCAGATACTTTCTCGTGGCCACGAGATAGTTTCTCGGGCGCACGTAATAGTATCTCGTGGCCACGAGATACTATCTGGTGCGCACCAGATCGCATGCGCACCAGAAACTAACTATCTGGTGCGCACCAGATACTATCATGTGCGCACGAGAAACTACTAGTATCTCGTGGCCACGAGAAAGTATCTGGTGCGCACGAGATACTATCTGGTGCGCACCAGGTACATTCACGTGCGCACAAGATAGTATCTCGTGCGCACGAGATAATAATAATTTTTTTTTTCACAAAAATGTCCCTAATGGGCTTTCGTACCAATGAATTAAGTCGAGTACACGTCCTGTTACTCGCATATTATGAATCTGCGCATGTGAAATCAGCCAGCCGCTGGCGCGACTATTAAAATAGAATAGGGTAATCTGAAATATTCATGAATGGCAAATAAAATCCTGAGAATCTGCATATAGTTTTATGAATTTGCATTTTCTTTGCAGATTTAAGGTAGGTTGTAAAGGGAAAGCAACTCCACACATCGTTCATATTTTGGTTGTTTGCGTTTTATGTATGATATTGTGTATAATATAAGTGTATATCATGTTTGGCTGTTTTATGTAAAATGTTGCTTAGCCATGGCGAGACGTACCCGTAATCTACGTGTCTTGTGTGAATCCGCACTGGAGCGGAGAGACTACTGTGACACTACGATCCTTTGGCGCTACGTTCTGACGGTGAAATCGGCTTATATTTCTAAATTCTAGTGAATTCCTGTGTTTACTAAGTGCGTGCCTGTTCAGTATAAAAATTGAAATAAATAAACATCACGCTTTTGTCCTTCTTACACCTCGATTTCAGCCAGGATCTCTGTTGGTACGTACTAGAACGCATGTTGCTTTGCGCGTTTTAGAATTCCGCAGGTAAACAAAAGATATCTATTATGTATGTCAATCCGCGACCGGAAGCGCCATCGCAAATGAAAAATTATCACAAATGGCGATGAACTTTTGAAATCGCACGCATTTTCATCTCCTAAACAATGTTGAATATTATGTAAACTACATATTTATCATCCCATAAGGTATATGATAAAACCTTTACGGCCCTGATACAGCTTTTGCGGCCCTTGGTCGTACGGCGTACGGGCCCTCGCACGCTTGGGCCCTTCCGCAGTAACCCCCTCGGAATATATTATAATTATATCAAGATTCACATGCCTGTGTAAAGCTTTAGTTATTTTACAAGTTCCATGAAGCAGTGCGCTCTAGGGTAAGTTACGCTTAGAATTTTTATCGGTAGGGTACACGCAGGGTATGTACTCACAGAACTCTATGGCAGATCACACCCTGAACTATATTTTCGTCACTGATGGTTAGAATATACACGGAGCACTATTTAGCATTGCAAATTTGTGTCATTCTTGCACAAAAATCCGTTGTACTGCACAAAATCGGTTTGTTTTTTTGTTTTGGGTGTATATACGGTGTTTGATACGATGTAGCCATAGCAATGCATTGTTGAATAATAGGGAAAAGGTCTATTGGGAAAAACGCCCAGGCACATCTTTGTCCAACTATGGGCAACTACCTTCATTCTGGTTACTACGCGCTTTGCTATCAGCAAACGTTCCATTCGTAAACAAAGCCAGTCCGAGATTCGAACGTCCACTAGTTCTGATCGTACGGGCGACTGTGAGGTTAGTCTGGTGACATTTCTCTGGGTCTCATACATAAGTTAATTATTTACAAAGCACTGTATTGATGATGTCTACGTTTTTTAAAGATTCGATAGTTAGTTGAATAATATGTAACAGGTCTGACCTGAGACGAGCGCAGCGTAGGGTATATCGTCATTGATGTTTTCAGGCAATAGCATGCTAATTTTCTGTGTTTGATGCACGATACATATTTTTGGCCATTGAGGTTGAATTGCTGTCAATTGGTTTCTAGAATAACATTTATAGATTATTACAGCAATTTAACTCTGAAATGCCAAGTTCACTAACGAAAATTATTTAAAACTGGTAAATTACATGATTCCGATCAGTTTATTGTAACAGGGGTGGGAACAGAGGCAGTCTAATGTAAAACACGTACTTGATATTCCCGTGGGTAGCTCTCAAGCACACGATTTTTGATTCTCGCATGAGTTGACCGTTCGTTCTCGCGAGAGTTGGCTTGTTTCAAAATGGCGGCGCCTAGTGATGACCGAACCAGGCTTTCAAAAATGATCGAAAATAGTCATTTTGAACAAAATTTCACACTTTCTTTGGAATAGAGAGATTCTTTTGTCGGAAATACACATTGTCGAGTAGGATTTGTGGTAGATGATATCTTTAATTTCACGCAATCCGTGTAAAAGTATTCAAAATGGCCGCCTCCATGGAAGTGCACCCTTTTCAAACTCGTAGGTATATAGAGATTCCATTCTAAATTTCGTGTACACGCGTTAGTCTTAATGCTCGCTTCGAGAGCGGCCGAGATCATGCGATAAAATGATATTGATAAGCTAAACCATCACCCGTCATCACCCACGGCAGGTCCAAGTACAAGGTCATTTCATCTCGAAATCGCCATAAATTTAAATGCAACATAGGGGCCTACTTCTAGTCCAGCTTTTTTCTGATGACCATGTCTCGCTGCCGGTGAAACGTAATTTGCGGTAATTTACACCACACCGTATTTATTCTTACTCCTCGATTTACGCCCCATTCCTTGTTGGTATACGTACTTTGCTTTGCAAGTTCTAAAGGTAAACAAATGACGTCACTGTGTATATCAATACTGGACGAGAAGCGGCCATTGCGTTTCCGAAAAAATTCAAAAATGGCGATAAATGTTTTATATAACATGTATCCCTCTCTCCAAATGTTTTCACCATGATCGTAACTATGTATTTATCATGATTCCATAAGGAATAAGATAAAACCTTTACGACCCTGATCATCGGTCGTCACGGCGTATGGGCCCTCGCGCGCTCGAGCCCTTCCGCGGTACAACCTAAATCCGCTGAACCCGTATAGACCCGTAAAGATTATTATAATATGCTTAGCTAGAATCAGGCAATCGGATTGGCTGGAGCCGGAGTTAATATTCTTAACAAGAAGATCTGCGTGCTGCATAACACTTGTCATCTCGTGCAAATTTCGACCTCCAGCTTCACAGCTCAACACGCTATAGCCTAATGTCGAACAAGTCTACGGTTTGAGATTTAGTCTGATTCTTAAATTTTAGTTTGGTGTAGCTCGATGAACCCACAAATGAAGAGTTTGTAAAAGCAGCGACGGCGATGTAGCAACAACATATTTTTTTTTTGGGGGGG
>LD345888.1:0-10240 GCA_001465055.1 Ptychodera flava
TCTACTGACTTGGGAGAATAACGGACAAGGGCGCTCGGCAGGAAAAGGGTTAATGAGAGAGCTATTCTGGCCACTTTGGACCATGCCATGACATACATGGTAACACGATAGATTTACTGTACATTTTATTCAGGAAAAAGGTTCGCCAAATATATGTATTACACTGTTTACACATATGGAAGTTTTTGTAAAAGCAAAATTCTAGTGGATTAGTCAGGGACTAATTAGGGTCTGTTTGTTGGTATGGTCTCTAATTTGCAAGATCACTGAACTCTTTGAGACAACTTAGGAATTTCTTAAAATTTTCTTGTGTTCTGCAATATACAAATTTATGCTCATGATATGTGATATATTCTTCTTCAAAGAAATCACTCCCTAGTCAGTGGGATCTCCAATTGGGGGTGAGGAAACACTTGACCGACAAACTCTAGCAAGGCATAGCTGTTTCACTTTCTGATCATGATGGAGTAAATATGCCATCGCTAACCTTGGCCTCTAATGTGTCTGGAGAGAGCTGGGCTGCTGCTTTCTCTGCCTGGGTCATCGTTTGTGACTGACTGGCCAACACCATCTCCATGTCATCATCATCACCATCATCCTGCATAAAACGAAAAACAAAACTTTCAAATATACCTATTCAGAAAATTCTGTCATTACCTGTGATCATTAACAGTCATAATTCGTGTTATCCATTATGTACATTACATATCTCGGATTTTATCTACACTTACATTGAATAAATTATATTTGCGCATCCATGCACGCCAAAAAAAACTAAAATTCCTACTCTAAATGGAGTCTAAAAGGGGACAGCTTGCATTCCTTTTAAGTTGAAATCACAGATAAGCATATCTCAATAATTTGGGACCTAGATAATGTACTGGAGGAGTGTACTTATCTGACAGGAAGCTAATTATCAAAATGATGTATATAGAGTTCATAAAATTATCAAGAATTTGACATATCAGGGAAAAGAATTGTGCCATAAATTAATTTACTGGCAGTCTGGACTGATACAGTGCTGCACATACTAGATATATCAAAATCCATTTGTCTGGCCATATGTTGCATGGAATGGCCATGAAATTACAGGGATCAAAATTAACATGTGACCTTATTATTGAAAAGTGCCTCTTTATTAATATTAATCATACTACTGTGAATGATTTGAGACTGGCTAGCCCATTGTAACAACAAAGGTGAATTTTTCAAAATGATTATTTCATATAAAATTACAGTAGATACCTTCCAGAAATCACCCTGTACTCTGCATGTTTATGTACACACTGAAAGATAGGGTGAATGTACTCTGTTCCAAAGTGAACATTAAGCGAGCATAGCTGTTGCTTCATTAACGTGTATTTTCAGAGATATCAGATACACATAGATACTATTGTCTTTACCTCATTTGAATCTGTAAGCAAAGTTGACAGTGTAGGTATGAGTATGTGTGTGAGTGTGTATGGGTGGGTGTATGCACAAGTATACAGATGTCCTCATGGGAAATTACAATGCCCCATGCTAAAAGCAGAGCGTTATAAATAATTACAAATATATACACACTGTATGTATATATATATATATATATATATATATATATATATATATATATATATATATATATATATATATATATATACACATATATATATGTGTGTGTGTGTGTGTGTGTGTGTATTGTGTATATATATATATGTGTGTGTGTATATATATTCATATATATATATATATATATATATATATATATATATATATATATATATATAAAATAGATAGATAAATATAGATATATTAGATTGTCAACAGTCCCTTTGCCTTTTCTGTTTCTTATAAGTGTAGTCTCTAGCACATAAAACAGTGTGGAGAATCGCAAGTGTAGCACCGAAGGCGTGAGCTGGGCATTTGGAAAGTAGCTGGACATATTAAAACCAGCAGCTGAGTGCCAAAGGCACGAGGGACTGTCCTCTTCTGCTGTGCATTCAACAACAATAACAGGGAAAACCAGCCCGTAAAAGGCAGGAAATCCGTCTGAAAACACCACAGCTATGGACCCACAGTGTTCTGTACCATACCCTATCGGATAAATGAAATTGTTTGGCTATGAAAACATAACTCTGTGCATGTGGAGATGTACTGCACGGGGCTAAAACAATCAAAGATGGGGCACAATGATGTAGCTCTGCCAGGGCTGTTCCACTCGTGTGTGAGCGGAAAGGAAAATAGCCTGACGAAGCTGCTGACTACGTCCCTGTGCTATAGTACAGTGTGCTTTACTTTTAGCTACAATAGCCTTAAAGTTGTTTGGGTATCAATGGCTACCATGTACGTAGCTCTGCATGTCAGTGTTGTGTGTTACCAGTGCGGCGATGGGAGGCGTACTTGGTAACGTAAAGCCGTGCCGCGCCATGCAGAGCTCTATGGACAATAATTCCAAGTTGCATATTCAATTCAATTCAATTTACTTGGATTTTAATATCCATTTGATGGTGTTCAATTTTGGACATGTTGTTCTTTCATCTGAAATGTACCATACCACACTCTCTGTCAGTGTGTGTTGAGTAATAAAAGATTGATTGATTGATTGATTGATTGATATTACATTTGGTCTTTGTACAGTTACATGTACATGACTGAACACTTTCACCTACGAATTGCATAAATTACATATCATGAGGAAAAAAGATATTTTACCTAAAACCATTATTAAAATTTCATCAGGAAAATGGAACTGATGTTGATGCATTGATGTCATTGATCGTTGCCTTGATGCACAGGCATTCGACTCAATCAACAAGCAGACGGTCACTGTTGCAGCCAGTATTAGAACTACTGGTTGCGTCAGTGACGGTTTCTTGCACAGTCACCTGTGGTCTATTCCGCTCTGCGTCTATACATGCGCCCCATAGACGTGTGTACATATGCCAGAGAAGAAGAGCATTATGTACACACGTCTATGGGGCGCATATATAGACGCAGAGCGGAATAGACCACAGCCTGACTGTGAGTCGAATGCCTGTGCCCTGATGGCTGTGTATCAACGAGACATTCAGACTTACCACTTCTAAAGATGGTCTTTTCTGGGTTGCTTTTGGCATGTCCCTGTATTTTCGCAACAATTAGTCAATAGTTGGATGCCTTGCTTCAGACTCTGGCTTCTTCGTTTGGTGATAATGCCCCCAATGCACAACATCAGCAGCTGACTTGTCGTACGGCAAACCGGAAATGATCTCTTATTCCCCGCGAAAATGGTGCGCATGCGTATTCCATGAAACACATCAACATTGACATCCAAGATCCTGTATTGAAGCTGTAATCCGCGTCTGGGAGCTTAAAAAGGAAACAGACAAACACAACACCAACCAAAAAGAAAACAGACAAATACGCAAACAACCAAATTTAAACAAACAAACAAACAGCCAACAACCAAACAAAAATAAATAGCAACAAATAAATAACAAAATCAAACAACCCCTAAACAAAGAAACAAATACATTAGAGACAACAATAAATTAAATACGAATTGAAATAATCGACTGAACAATAGATCTAACATATTCAAGATTCAAGATGCGACTTCAGTATCAGAAGGGCATATTTATTAAAACGGTACTTTACAGCCTGAACAAATACAAAAGTCAAAATACATCGAAAGTCACAGCTACATGTAACCGAATTACAGGCGACTAATATGCTGGTATACGTTATACAGGTAACTGATGCTGGTATACATATATGTTTTTACTGCATTGGATAATGTAGATGAGACGTTATTGATACTACACATCATTCTATACAAAATGTCTTGAAACGTCGAGTATATAGCCAAATAATACCAATATGGCTTATGTCATTGGATCGTTTATATGTCATGCACTCTGCATTTGATGACTGAAGTTACGAGTTATTAATGTCTATCATAGACTTGGTTCAAGTCGGTGAATTTAAAAAAAAATAAAATCATTTATAATAGTTTCTCTTGTGTCTCTCCTATTTCGTATAAACCTATCCGGAATTTGGCAGCTCACGCCAGGTTTTCCCAGCGATTGAATGCGTCACGTTTGAGTCTGCGCAGTAGTGAGTTAGTTTCTGCCGGATTCCGGGTGAAACTCCGCTGTATAGCGTTCACTCCACTTATCGCGTTCACCCTACTCATCGCGTCCACTCACGCGCGCGTTTCACATGAAAGCAAAATACAAATCATTGCGTTCACTCCACTCAAACATTCACAAATCACAGACTTGAACCAAGTCTATGTCTATCACTATAGTCTATTGAAACGTACACAGATTAAAAGTTTTCGATTTTAGCCTGTGTCTGTTCGTCTCAATTGCCCTGTCGTCCAGTCTTTCGGTTCACTACGAGTAGAAAGTTTGCCCAATTACCGGTACAGCATGTGCGCACAACGGTATCATATTTAACTGCTACGGAGAAAACACCTGGCCTGCCACATTCTTGACGGTCCAGGTAACTATCAGCTATAATTATACTCAGGAAGATGGCTGATGTCGAACTGACATAGTTCATTATAAGTGAATTAGGTGAAGTGTAGAATCGATTAATTATGCTTCCGTTTCCCTAATATGTCGGTAAAAATAGCGTATGAGCTAGTTTTTATTATTTGGATTCTGAGACAGTACATCGAAGATACATAGGTTTTTAATTTCAAATTTTGACCGAAACCGTAATATTTGCAAACAACATCCAGAGCTCGTTCGTACAGTGTTTCTTATCACTAGAATGGCTTGAGACAGAAAGTGAGCATTATCACCTGGTACTTCGATCGTTATCAAGTTTGTCAACGGAAAGTATTGTATGTCATGCTTTGTGACACTCAACTTGTCAGTGCTAACTTTACGGGGAAAGTCGTGTTTTTACTTTCTATATACGGTAGGAACAAGGCGGCAAACGCACTCTTGATTCGAACACCCGAAAAATTGTTCTTCAATCAGTGCATATGTACACTGTACGTATGTGCTAAGGCCATTGAAAGATAATTCTTTGTTTGCCATCCTTGGAATTTAAAAAACCTACCAGCCAGCCAAGGAAAAAACGAACACAGAAAAAAACACAAGTGTATTAACGTAAGCTCAATTTTTATTCGATTTCCTCTGGAAATATACTATTTTTACTTGTAATAGTGTTAATATTGTGTTTGGTTTCTTAATTTTCTCTGAAAACCTACCAGCACGCGAACGGCAAACAAAAAATTTTATTTAAAGCGCCTAAGTTAATGTTTACATGGTTATACCGTTGCATGTGACAATGGCACTGCACCTGTATATTGCCTATTAAATAGTGCATGGGAATAAATAAGTCAGTCAGTGTTCAGTCCTCCTGGTGTCATCTCCTGTATGGTTGTATGTATGTATGTATGTATGTATGTATGTATGTATGTATGTATGTATGTATGTATGTATGTATGTATGTATGTACGTGTGTATGTATGTATGTATGTATGTATGTACGCCTCTTCCCTTTGGCTATTTTGAATATTAATATAGGGCACCTCGAACGACCTAGGGTGTAAATGTATCCAGGGCCCAGACCTTACTTTTCCACTCGACAACTGCCGATAGCACAGGAGTCATATTACTTACTGTTCGTGGGGTCAAGAGGTTCATTGTAAACAACACGCGAAAGGGAAATTTCCACAAAGAATTTACATCTAGATAAAACACATAACTATTAAATCACAATTATGGATATTCTTCCAGCCGAAAATCCTGGCAACTCTTAAAAGTGGAAGTCAAATGTTCGTTCTTTCCTTTAACGCTTCAGAGAAAAGATCAGTCGAGGGGAAGAAAACTGGGTTGGACGAAATCAGGGTCACCACCTGTTGACGCCAAAGCACCTTGAGAACTTTTGAAGGCCCACATGTGCACCGTACCAATAAATAAAAGAGCGGTGCACGGTAAATGGGCGTATCGATCACTATCAGCTTTCATTTCGCCCTGTAAACGAAGCCGACAGCATGTCACTCACACTTTCTACTGGTCTTAGGTAGACTAGCATTATCGCTGCAAACACAGAGGTGTTAAATAATTTCAAATATGTGAGAAATTAACGTTTCGTCAGCACTTCACACTCAAAGTTATTGCAATCGTATATTTTCTTCAAATTGAAGCGTACTGACAACTGAAGGCACTATAAAACATGATGGATATAAATATGCATCAAGGATGGCTAATTTTGAAGAAGATGACCGTGCCTCGATTTTTCAATACAAATTAAACGCATCTATTCCGCCAAGGTATACAGTCTGCGAGGACATTCCATTGAATCCTCCTCCTCATTCGGTCTTTAACGCTACATTCTTGACAAGCGCGGGAATATGGAACACCTTGCTTGCCGGCATGGTTCAAGAACGTTGCGCCACAATAACGCATTTTGCATAAATACATAAAGACGCCAGAGTGACAGCCCAGGTCGCCTCCAATAAAACCCTTGGCACCGGTGTTTTATTATCACTACCCAGGTAAGAACGGAGGAGGTGGTCCACTCTGCAGACACGGAACGTTCTAAATACATCTCTTTCGCGTATTGAGTGTCTATACGTGACAACTAACATCGCTTTTGAGTGACTGGAAAAGATAGGCAAACGACGTGACGAAAATGGAAAAAACGGAGCAAAAACCGAATCAAAGTACCTCCGAAAGCAAGCCAGCCGGAGACCCAAGTAAGGTAAGACTGTGTTTGACATGTGTAACGTCCACGGCCACCGGGGTATAAACTGCGTTTAACTTTTCAAATACTTGATTTGAGAAGTAATAGCTCAGAAGTCTTCTCAAAAAGTAACGCTTTGTTGGCGTTCGATCTCAGCGTGATTACATATTCAAGGCAAAAATTCTCCTTCCTTTTCCAGCTTTTACCCCACTGTCGCTTGACATTTTATCAAAAACTTGATCATTAGACAAATGTGATACCACCCCAATTTCGTTCTTGCGACCGCGTGACTGCATTCAGTAAAAAGCAGTGTCTTTCCTTTCAAACTTTTTCTTATAGTTGGCACTAAAATTAAAATCCTAAAGTCATTTGTCCTTCTTAAACAGTAAAGAGCAACAAACGGCCCTGGATCAGACAAAGGCCCTCGTTAATATTCGCTCTTTCTCGGAGATTGGAGGTTGGTCGCGGCAAATGGATGCGACACAGCTCAACCTCGTTCACTGTTCTCGTAAGAACAAGTACCTCGAACCATAAATAGGTCGACACATATAATTCCATGCGCGGGGATGGGTTATCAGAGGTCATAATATAGGGGTCATAAATTAAACTGATGTGCAAACGAAAATGGGGCAGTAAAAGCGTGCTGTGATGCTTGGACTTAATTCGTACGTGGTCACACGTGAGGATGCTATCTGCTTTTATTGCCACAAATGTGATGTAAATCCTATATTTACAAGCAAGCAATAAAAATATTATTATTATATTATATATTATCATGATGCAGCAAAATTCGAAGCGATGAAACGATTAAAACTCGACTCTTTTCCAATAGCAATGGTGTTCCTTGCGAAATTGCAGAGCCATTGTTTTAGAGCCATATCATGTGTCGCTAACAGACGTCAAATCATGCAACATCTCAAGTGCGCGTAACCCGATGAAAGGCAATAGCACAGTCACCTGTGGTCTATTCCGCTCTGCTTCTCTATTTGCGCCCCATAGACGTATAGACGTGTGTACATATGTACACACGTCTATGGGGCGCATGTGAACTGTAATGGCATATCACGCGATATCACGCGAGATAAACGCAAGACTTGGCCGTACGCACTCTAGATAGTCTTTGTTTTCGTGCCGTGCGAAAAGCGCCAGTATATGATAGCTAGCCCAATTCTCGATTTCGTTAAAAAGTTACTTATCGTATCAGCATGCAGCGCAAGTTGAAAAAACTGTCCACGGTGCTAGCTGGCGGACGGAGACTAATTTGTTGCCTTTTTGGGAGTTTCTGAGTGCAAGGGAAAAACCACGTCCACTGTTGATTTTTTATTCCAAATCGAGGGGATTTGTCACGGTCTAACAGTGTATGTATGTATGTATGTATGTATGTATGTATGTATGTATGTATGTATGTATGTATGTATGTATGTATGTATGTGGTCAACACTCGTTCTACAAAAGCTTTTGTTGTATGCTACAAACACATTTCAAGATTTATGTTGCAATCAAAACATTGTCTTGTTCAGGGCCTAGAGATATTTTGATGGACTTGCTCAGTATAGTGAAAACTTAAAACATATGACAGGATTCCTCACACCATTTTCAAACAGGATAGTGTCAAAAATATTTAAATGTGTAGAATCCTATTGGAAGACCATGTTTACAGGGCAGATGTACATTTCTACACAATTTAAGTATTTTCGGTCTTATTCACAACATAAATGTATAGGAAAATGCTCAAACCATAGACCCTCGAGGGTCTATGCTCAAACAAAGCCGTGTTTTCAAAATTGTACCCAAAACATAGTGTTTAGGAATTCAAACTGTAATGTGATTTGGAGCAAGACCTTTTCTGAAGAAAAAATCGAACTTTAGTAATTGAAATATAAACCATAATTTATCCATTTGAAAAATATCATGCAAAAATGATATTACATCTAAAAGAGGTGATTATACTGAATCACAGTATTCAATTTCAAGATGTAAACATTGCAGAATTTACCAATTTCAAGACCGAACGCGCATCCACTGCATCCAATTGTGCCCGTTGTGAAAATGAGACGCAGAATTAGGCTGAAATTGATTCCTCACATGATTTATTGTCAGCAGTTACTTTTAAAAATTTTTTGGTGAATTTCTGAACGTTTTTAAGGACACCCATTTCTCCAATCTCCACACAGAGATTGAACACGGTTTGGCAGCGGTGCGGTATGGATAATTCTTACCAAGCTAGAGGGTCTCCGAGTCGTTGACCGATGGCTGCTGGTGAGACTTCCCAGCTAGGTTAATTATCCACACCGCATTACAATTTCTGTGTGGAAATTGCCATTTCTCGTGACTGTTTTCTCCAAATGTAGAAATTATTGCTGGTTTTTGATGTTGATTTGATTTGGGCTTAATACCTCGTACAGCTGTGTGTATGGCGATGCTAAAAACGGAACATACAGACCGATTAACACAGCAAAAAATACGTAAAACTTGCAACTTGAAGAAACAGTCAGTGACTGCATGTTCGGCCGTGTTGATTTGATATTAAAAAACGATTGTTTTCGCGATTAATATTGCGCTCTGCGAAAAATAACATATCGCAATCGAAAGGGAAAACAAAACAAAACAAACAAAACATAAGTTTTATCAGTAACTATCAACGAATCAACTTAAAAAATATAATTTAGTATAGGCCTACTTAGGGTCTATGGTAAAATATTTTAACTGAACGAATATTTCCTTGATACTTACATGTAACAGTACTGGTTTGTTTGCTTACAGCTGGTGAAACTCCAACTAGCCGTAAAATAAAGTAAAAGATTAAGAGTAGGCCCTTATCGCTTTCTCATTTTCTTCATAACTCTCATCTGGATATATGAAAAGGGTGTCCGTATGATACGCATATGTTGAGATGATGTGGATTCTACTATATTACAATACAAGCAAATGCAGTGTGGTCTTCATCTCGCAAATAAATAGTACACAATAATCACTTTGTCAAGATCAAACCCCCATTATTTTATGAAAGAGCAGATAATAAAATATAGATCATCAGGAATGAATCAAATCTTTATTCCGGTGCAAACTTGTACGTATACGATTTTTCGTCTATGTACCGCGCGACTCTCTAGAATATAGTTGGAGAACGTACACCAGACAGCGGCAAGTATTGAAGTCCCGCGTCTACAATGACATGTAAAACTCTTTCAAATATTTATTACATTGCAAATACCAGAAAACTAGTTCCTGCAGAAGCCTTCCATAGGGATGTCGGTACTTAGGGATGTCGTAACATAGGGCGGTAACCAAACGTAGAACGGTCGTGATCTGTAGTTTCCCGCACTGTAGGCTACTGATTGGCGACAGGTAGGCCTACACTGCAAAAAAGGCGCCTTTGTAGTAGAGTGTGAACAATTTCCTCCCTACACACAATATTTTAAACCACGAGATCGCGCTAAATATAGTGATCGGCATAGAAACAAAAGAGATGACAACAGGCTTTATCCTTGAGCTGCATAATCATTTGTTTCTCAGCCTGTCCTATTGTTGTCTGTGGAAATGTGTGTGTGTGTGTGTGTGTGTGTGAGAGAGAGAG
>LD345888.1:17664-30530 GCA_001465055.1 Ptychodera flava
TGCTAGCACAAGTCTTTTGAATAAGGATGTCCCTGCATTTTATTTTTGCTTTTCAAAGTCCAAGTTCATTGAACATCTTACTATGACCTGGATTCCTGAAAGGTGAATGGAGCAACTCATGTTCCGTAAATTCCTGTAATTCACATGGAATGAATCACATATGGATAGAATGAGTCTTTGCACTGCAGTGTGACCAAGTATAGTATTGAACCTCAAATTCTAACTGTATTAAATTTAATATTGCCAGAGTTTAATAATGAGCTTCAACCTTTTCATCCATGATTCCCTCTGGAAAGATCCAAAATTCCCGTCGATAACAATCGGTTTGGGCTGAACTATATTGGTGAAAGATATCACAACAGATACAAAATAATGGCTTCAAGGTAGAATGCGCCTCAGGGACAGATATTCTGACGCTAAAACTTTTACAATTCTTTTCTGATCTACCACTTGTTTGGGTTCATTTTAAAGCTCTTGATGTAAGAAAACTTTTCACCATCTTAGTTTTTTGAAAATTGAAAATTTTATTTTTCTCCGTCGAGTTAACACAAGGATGACAGCCATTTTGAAATTCAAATAATCAATTATTTTTGGGTTATTTGTTTCTCTTGTACAAAAATTTGCAGCTGACTCATAATTTTTATTCTTGATTTTGAAAGACAATGGTTGAAATATTTCTTGCGGAAAGTTTGAGCAAAAGTTGAAGTCTTTCACTTTCGAGGCGCATACTATACCTTAACAATAAACCTAATTTCTCACATCAACCATCATATCTAACTTAAATTCTTTTCTTTTATTGTCTTTCAGGTCGTTTACTTCACCGCCACTTTCCCATATGTGATCCTGTTCATCCTCATGATTCGTGGTGTCACTCTTCCCGGTGCTGGGAAAGGACTGAAGTTTTTCCTGATTCCCCAATGGGATCTCTTATTGAAGCCAAAGGTTAGTTGTTCCCATTGTAACTATATACAATCAGACTTAATGCAATTATTTTTATCATTGAAAACATGACAAAAGAAATCTTATTTTTTCACAGCGTTTTCTGCAAGTGTTTCACAACAGACTATTCTCAGGTTATATAAGAGCTGATTTACTGAACCAACCTGTATTGAATTGTTGATTTATTCACCCTGGTGTATATGATGGCTCTAACATAACGCATGCAGGGTTCTCTCATGTGCACTCACTCACACTGCTATTCTCACGGTTTTTAATATTCAATAATTTTGGAGGCAAAAGATCATTATCATTCATAGTATGTAAATATGTACCAAAATGTGTTCTGTGCTTCATGTCAAACTTCACTGTTATTATACTCCTTTCAAATTAGTGAATTTCACATTACTCGATATGAGGCGCAACCAGCCACTACTTCCAGGGAACTATTGTGTGTTGTGTTGTGAATAACATCGGCCTGCAATGGGCCTATTATACCTGATGCACCGTAAATAACCCAATATATGAAAGGAGCAAACGAAAATATTAAGCCGCTTTTTCAGCCATGCTTGCATTTGCCTGCTCTTGTTGCAAATTTCATCCATTATCCAAACAGCAGCATCATGATGATATGATTATATAATGAGAATAATAGCTATTTATTTTCATCTCAAGGGCATAAGACATGCCTGTCAAGAGTTCAGTAGTATTAAAGGCCATTAAAAATTGATGGCGGAAATACAGTTATAGTTATACAGAGTTTTTCACCATTTCACCATATTTGGAGTTTGACAGCAATATGAATGTAAAATTAAACACAGGAAATACGAAGGTCAGTTTTCACCTCATTGTACTGATGTTTGTGAAAGTGCAGAGTGAACTAACAGCTTGTGAATTGTCATTGGCAGTGTTATGATCACAAAGGGTCTCTACTTGTATACTGTCCATGTTTTGCAAAACTGACCTCATCCCCATGCTCTTAAAGAATCGCTGTGTGTAACATGATGCCACATCTGTTTTTCATCTCTAAGGTCTGGGGTGATGCCTTCAGTCAGATCTTCTATTCCTTGGGACCGGCCTGGGGTGGACTGCTGACAATGGCCAGCTACAACCGCTTCCACCACAATGCTTTGCTGTGAGTATATATTGAATTCTCATTTCTGTAGATCATCTGAAAGGAAATCGGTTGCAGCAGCCACTTCTTGCAGCTTACATGTAGCTGCGGTGTCCATGCTAAATTTGAGCAACACTTCAGTGGAGATCAGATCTGAAATGTTTCTTTGTATTCAATCTGAGTACAGGATTATACTATTCTTTGTGATTTTGTCATCAATTCAATACTAAATCATCATCACTGACTGCATAATATTGATACGTGAATTTTTTTTACCTGGCATCCTGGCAGTGATTCCATCATCGTTCCACTGGTGAACTCTGGAACCAGCATCTTTGGTGGCATAGCTATCTTCTCTGTGGTGGGCTTCATGTCGGAGGATCTTGGTGTGCCGATTTCAGACGTTGTCAAATCAGGTAAGACCAATGTTTCTTGTGCTTTTGATTTTATTTAGTTTTGGAATTTCTGTCCATTGCCAGTGAAGTTTGTTTCATGTTTAAATTGCCCTTTCAAGTGAAAATGTTCATGTGTTTCATTTCTGAGCGCAGCTTACAGGAATCAAGAAGACGCGTCGCGAGGTTTTTTTACACATCAGAACTTTTTACATGTCATGCTTTGTTTGAATGTGTTACCAACATCATGAAATCACTGTTTTTGAAGTCGATTTTTTTTTCTCTCGGTAACTGCAGTAGTTTTGTTGCAGTTGCACGATATTTGTTTCATTAATTACACTCTTTTTCTCTACAGGACCCGGACTTGCATTCGTTGCATACCCAGAGGCATTGGCTCGCATACCCTTAGCGCCATTCTGGTCAATTCTTTTCTTCTTTATGTTATTTACGTTAGGACTTGATAGCCAGGTAATCAGGGTTGTCAGTAAATTATACTGGTTGCACTGTATTTTTTTCTCTTTTTACTTTCCTAACCTTGGGTTTTCAGGTCCTGGCGTCCACTTTCCTTTCCTAACACCATATCAAAGTAATCACTTTGCAGGAGCTGTAAGCCTGTAAAGTCACATAGTTTTCATTCTTAAATAAAGCAACTCGTGACCAGCTGATAAATGAAGCCTATAGACACAGCGCTTTCGCTTCGTGACACTATGTGTAACCATGATATGAAAAAACAAGTAATGAAAATCTGGACCATTGAGTCGCAAACGAGGAATCAAGTTGTGTAAGGTGTAGTAGAGGAATTTTACTACTTTAAGACAGTCAGGGTGTCAATATCTTGTGCTGTACGTGTGAAAGATTGAAGTGGGAGACGTTTGCCAGTATTTGACTAATTCATCGTCATAACGTTGCATTTTCAGTCGGGCGCAGTCGCAAGAAGATTTTTCCTTATCATTTTATATCCATGTCATGAGACGTATGTTTGTGGAGTAGTTTGTGAAATTTCATGAGTAGACTTAACCTGAATGATGTTAGTCATAAATTTCCAACCCCCAACTGTCGTGACTAGGTTTGGTGAAGCAGCAGAGCAGTGGTATTCCCAGGTGACGGCTCGTCGTGACGCGGTTAATCATCGTCGATGTGGGTTGGGGGGATGGGTAGTTTTTGGGGTTTTTGTGACAGGTGGGCAGGCAGCATATTTGGGAAGAGGGGGCGGGGGGGAACTAGGGGGAGGTCAATGCTAAGGAGAGGAGGACTATCCAGCGCAGATATCCCAGAGGGTATGTATTCAGAGGGGAAGATTTCCTTTGTTTAGATTCCATTGACAAGCTGTGTGCAAATTTCCAACTGCCTTGTCCCTCCGTATTTCCTATTTAGTTCGGTATGGTCGAGGGTGTGTGCAGTGCATTCATCGATACCTTCCCTGGTCTGCTGAGAAAGAGAAAGACTTGGTTCATCCTGGGACTCAGCATCGCTGAATTCCTTCTTGGATTGCCCATGATTACAAATGTGAGTACCCATTGAAGAGTGATGGAATGTCAAAATCAGTAAACCTTGTAGGAATAAGTCATCTGTCAGGATTTCGTCTTCTGGTAGAAAGTGTATTGTATAGAACGACCGTTATTTCATTCAACAGAGGAACATTTTACATGTGAATGTGAGAAAGGAGAGCATTTTGTAAATCAAATGTTAATTTCAATGTTGAGGGAGTTCAATTGCATCAATATCATTTCCTGATAAAACTGATGAGGGAGTGCCATATTGCATCAATTTCATTTGTGTGTATCTCAACCTCAAAGATCAAACTAGAAGTTACATCTGTTTTCGGGTTTTAATCGTTTATGGTACACGGTTTTCAATTGATTGCAGGGTGGAATTTACTTATTCACAGTGCTGGACTGGTATACTGGTACTATTTCTCTGTTCGTGGTCGCTCTGTGTGAGTGTGTTGTAATCTCCTGGATTTACGGTACGTCTTTAGATGTTTCAAGAAACTTCATCTTTGAAGAGCATTTTAAGTGCATTTTACTCTTGAATTAAGGGGAGTGTTGAATGAAATGCAGCACATGAGGAAATAATAAGTCATGATATTGTGAAAGTGATATGTTAAATAATATGTAAAATATGTTAAAAAAACCTGGAAAATGTTGCTTTTTAAACATTGAAAAGTCATTGAATGTAGAAAAAATTCCCGTTACAGTTATTGAATTTGAAGAGAGTTTGAGTGTATATCGACCCTGTAGAAATAGAGTATAAATGTTATCAATGGGAGAAAAAATGATTTGTTTTTCTTGATTGGAATTTTCACTCTCTGGGAAAATCGCTGCAATTTCAAACAAAATGGCTTATACCAATCTGCTTGTGCTGCCAGGTGTTGGAAACTTCTACGACGATATTGAGATGATGCTGAAAAAGACGCCAAGTCTGTACTGGAAGATCTGTTGGTTATTCATCACTCCATTCTCAATATTCGTAAGTTTTACAAGCAGTACTTTAAAAGTTGCCGTAAATTAATGCATTCAGTCAATTGTGTAACCTTCAACTGCTTAATTCTCTGATCAGATTTGATGTTTGTAGCAGTTTATCAGACATCAGTGCAATTGACACTGGACATGTTGTTGATGCAGTTAATTGGACTGGTTTTATCTCATCCACATACAGTCATCTCATTGAAAAGGAATTTAAAGGATGCTGCTTTTTGTAGTAATTTCTCACTGAAAATGCCTGGTCCTGGCCAGTTAAATATACATTTTTGTACCAAGTAATGTTTTGGTTTCTGATAGTTTATAACATTGAGCTGGGGAGCCTCATTGCTGCATTTTGTGAAAGTGCCAGCAAGGGAGCAGGCAATATTGGAAGTGAACACCCCAGCTAGCCTATACAGTGTATTGTGTGCATGGAAACTTGTCAAGAATCTAACCTTTAATTTTTGTGTTTTTCTCCTATCCAACAAAACAGTTCATTATCTTGATGACATACATTGACTACGTCCCAGTGTACTACGGTGACTACGTGTATCCTCCAGCTGGTGAGATCATCGGTTGGCTGTCTGCATCTGCCTCACTAGTGATGATCCCACTCTGGATGATCTTAGAATTCCTGACACACAGTACAGGCGATGGATTCGTAGAAGTAAGTCATAAATTGCTCACTGTTTATTATTTCTGTGGAAGACTTCAGAAGCAAAAAAATTCTTAATTTGCAAACCTTCTAATTTCTGTAAAGAATTTTTTTTACTTTGAATTTTTTTTTGTGAAGTGGCCTTCACTCGGCCATGACGGATTGTGAGGTTCATATTTGTCTTTGGTGCAGAGATTGATACCTCAGTGTCCTCATATGATATGGAGCCGTACTTTTCATCTCATCTTTTGTCTTGAAAAGAAATTCTCACTTCAATGCCTTTTGACCAATTTTATGAAAGAGTAACATGAGAACATATATCCGGTTGATAGATTTGCCTGATTGTTACAATTATGGAAGAGATCTCCGATAGTTAGACAACACTCTCTCAACTTTTCATTTCAGCGTGTCAAGTCGATCATGAGACCAACTGAAGACTGGGGCCCAGCGTTGGATCAGTACCGTACTGGTAGATACAGGCCACTCAACGAACCTAAATTCTCCCCGATTCCCATGGAGAGCAAGGCAGAAAGTAATGGTTATCATGTACATTCAAATGGTGCTGCTTACGTAGATGCCAAAGTATGAAGAACGCGTACATGTGTAGTTTTCCAAGATTTTCTGATCAAGGCAGTGCTTCTGCTATGTAGTGTAATTCCATCGCTCTTCCCGTCTGCTTTTCACTTATGGTGATGATCTTGGTTCTTTTCCCCCCATGGGTTGAGATAAAAAAAAAATATTATTTCTGATGTCTGCGGGGAGCCAAGAGGGTTCCTCCTCCAAAGTGATTTCATTGAAGATGAGCACCCTCACTGCCCCAGTTGGTGTAGCTCATGAAGGAATATTGTTGGAAAATGTTTCATAACTTAGTTGAGTCATTCCATAGAAGGGATAACGTTTTTTGAGGCACATAAATCTTAGACTTTTTGACAGAAACAAAAATTTGTTTTTAATGTTCAATCAAAATATTGAAAATATAAAAAAATTGGCCGTTTGTTATGGAATTAAAGTTCTTTGTCAAATGTGCATACTAAACCTCAGTACTTGAAAAGTAAAGAGTATGCATACATCCCCCAAATTTATTACAAAATGTTTAGTCTGTTGAGATTACATTTTATTGACATGCCATCAATGAGTACATGAAAAAATTTGGTATTGTCTGTCTCTGCAGTGAACAAGTCCTTGCTTGCTCACATATAAAGCCATAAAACCCTTCATCATAGATTGATATTGCAATTATTGCCTGGCTTACAAAAATTTACAAGTTCCAGACCTGTTCAGTCATGAAATATAATACTATCCATATCTGAAGTCATTAGAATGAGAATTAATTTGGTCACATGGCTTTCAAACATGCACGATTAACAAAATGGTAACTTAGGCCGATAACATCATTACAAATACTCTACGTACATACATACTACATAACACTCTGAGCACTACATTTGACCTGCACTAAATATCGTTGGCACAAAGTTGACAGAATAATTCTGCAGCCTTTTTCTCACGGATTTTTGTCAGGGTGTGTGGTCAGAGTGGTGGAATTAACTTCTCTTTTTGAGAGAAACTGTTTATAATAATAGACATCTTATAGGTGGCAAAAGTTTTCTTTGTGTTCATTACTAATTGCTCCTTACAGGTAGCTGCAACAAGTTATACTATCATGTTATTTATCTCTTTACAATGATGTGTTTTCTTTTATAACCGATGATCAGAAGCAGGAGACCATGCTGCCATGGTTTCTCTGAAATCGTATAGGGCAAACTCAAGTCCAGTCAGCTGGTGACAGCTGTGTAATTCTTGCGTGGACTTGTCTTCCAGCAAACCCCGTGTTTTGCATGAAATACCCTAGATTTCAAATGATTTGAACGTGTTCCAGATGCTGTAGGGTTTAATTCTGTCATGGAATATTATGGGCCATCATGTGAATTTCCAATTTCCCACGAGTTTTAGCAGTATATATCAAGAACATGAATAGCAGTTATGTACTCTTGTTTGAGCTTTTGGTTTTGTTTGGGTGGGTTTGTTCCAAGGTAAAAGGAGGTAGATACTGCATTGAGTGTGTTGAGGTAGTCCGTAGTCTTGTAGTGTTTAACATTGTTAACTTTGAAAAGGAAAATTATCACTGTAGTTGGGGTTACTGACTTGCATAAGAATTAATTTGCATTGCGCCAAGTCAAAAGCATAGCATAGTAGTAATATTACAATGCAATCAAACTGAAACATAGGCATTTTTTGTTCTTGAGAGGAAGTAATTAATGATTAACTTATACTGAAGTAAACATTTTCAGTATCTACAAAGCTGAGAAATTGCCATCCACCCATTTATTAGTTGCATTTTGAAGTCCTAAAAATCTCACAGGCCCATTAAATAGAGATGTGATAAAAAAAATAAAAATTTAAGAAAAACCTTTATTTTAATATCGATAATATCATGAATTTCAGTTGGTTACTCTGAAAAATTACCATTTACAATTCTGAACTTGATTTTTGTTGATTAAAAGATATTTTTTTCAGATGTTCACTATTGAATGTTATGTATCAAGATTTTCTAGATTGTACTTGAGAGTAGCTTGAAGACGTTGAGTTAATACACAGTGTTGTAACTTGCAGAGGAATGAGGAGGGAGAGGTATCTCAAGAGGCTCTCAACATTTCACCAATTTACCCAGCTGGAACTTGTTCATACCAGTTGAACTGTACAGAGAATGACATCGTGGCCAGTCTCTGGGCATAATATTATAGATTTCACATGTGATACGCTATTCAACTTCTCACTGGTAATGGACTGCAGTTCTTGAGAATTTAAATGACGCCAAACACTTTTCAATAACATCATTTCACCCAGTTGTAACTACAAAATATCTGGTTCATAACTGAATTGCATAATTTCTGTGTTCCAAAATTCAGACGTTGGCATTAAGGATATCGGACAACAATGATTAAGGACATTATCTTGCAACAGAATGGACCCAGGGAGGTATTTGGAAGAGCAATTTCACTTAGCTACACCCAATCAATGCAGGGCAAATAGACCTTTATTCAAGAGGTTCAAAATAACAACACCCCTACCCTACCCATGAATCTGCAAGTTCAACACAATATTTTAGTCTCTCAGCACTCTCTGAAAAATTAAAACTTATCGGATCGCAATCCTGTGGTCAGATTGATACCAGGGTTTTTAGGTACAGCTAGATCAATTTATTTTGTTATACATTCGTATAGTACGTAATATTTTTACAGGTATTAGTTTTTATGATACTTGAAGTACTGCAGGCCATTATTTTGGCTATTATATTGGCAAGGTGACAAAGTAACAACTGTTCACATGTTAAATAGTAAAATGAGATGTAAAATTCCATAGGTGGTGTATCAAGATACATTTTGATCCTCCCATGTAAGGCAAAGCTCTTATTCTGTATATTTTTCCCATTATTACTAAGAAATATATGCCCCTGTCCTTACTTGTAGCTAAAGAAAATTGTCATTTTAGACTGTCAGTCTGTAAGGGGACATAGGCGTGCAAGTGCTGGTATGAGGAGGTGCAGAGGGTGGGATATCATTTGCCAGGTATTTTCCTCCTTGGAATTCATTCAAACTCTGCTTTACTGGCAGCGTCTTTTACATCAACTGACAATGGCTGAAAAATGAGGTGGCAATACTTGGTTGAAAGTCAGTTTTAACAACCGCAACTGAGGGTCAGTTGCCACGCAGTACGTAAGATGGAGCATAGTTTAGGCAAAAAAAACACCACATTTTCAATACTTGTTTACTTGTTGAGGCCAGAAATACTGATGATTGTATTTAAGTTGAAGCTAAAACATTTCAGGATGTGATTTTAGGAACAAGATATTACAGATGTATATGCAATCAGTGTATGCAATCAACTGTGTTATTTGCAATCATAGGCACCATACAACTGGTGTTTCAAAACCCTGTTGAAGTAAATTTCAGGACATTAACATCAAAACATTCTCGCAGAATGAGCCAATCTCAACTTCAGCAGGTCAAAAAAGCAAGATTAAACAGTTTCCCTAATTAAGCTAATTTCAAAGAAAGGGAAATTGATGGTATCACAAACTTCGGCATTCAGTTGATTGCATGACTCTGTTTACCAGAACCAAATGACATCCAGAAATAATGGTAGCAAAACATTCCCCTGTAAGGACCAGAATAAAAAACTTCCAAAACTCTGTGTAACAAAATTTCAAAATTAGGTTGTCTTTCCTTTGATGTTACTTGTAAGATGGCATTGCTATAGTGCAAATTTATCTGATCAATATTTATATATTACAACCAAAATAAGAAAATTTGTCAATGTTGGATGTTCAAAATTACAAGTTTTGTGATTTGCACGGCCAGCTTTGACAAGTTTTGTCATTTTGGTGGTGAAATGAAGCAAACGTGTACATATTAAGGAGTTCCTACTCTTCGTTTTCGTGATGCTAAGAATATTTAATGTTTCCAAAGATCTTTCTCAAGTGTATACTTTGACATATATTGAAAAATGTACCCATATCTATAATGGGTTGTATTTATATTATATTAAAGAAACATAGTCTTAAACAGGTTTTCTGCAATCGATACTCCCCCAAGCTATTTTTTCATTTTTCTTGTTTGTAATTTGGCCACAGTGCCAGAACTGTTGAAGTGTTATTTTTGTTTGACATGTTCAAGGTAGTTATTTTGCACATATTTGAAATTTGTTGACGCATTATGATGATAATGAGCAATCAATGCAACTAGAATAATGACTATCAGTCTAGGATGATTTTGGTATACACTAGCTAGTACCACATTGTCAAGACATTGTCAGTTTTGTCATACTTGAAATTCACTTCTGTCAAAAGATCAGCTTGCAATGTCATTTTGTATCCAGACAACACAATTTGTCATCTCTGAATAAAAATGAGTACATGAACATCTGTCAGTGTTGTCCACTTTTTTATTTGAGATTATGGCCTATGTTAGCCTAGACCCTATTTCCTTGCTTGTACCTCAGACCATGGGAGCCAACGCAAAGAAATAGGATCTTAGGCTACGCATATGTGGGCTCACAATCTCGCAACCAACACAAGAAATACTAAGGATGGTTTTCTCATTTAATGCTGTCAATCACAATATGATCAAAGTTGGGCTTCAGGGATGATGAAAAACAGAGTAGCAGATTTCATGTGGAAATGTCGCCATTTTACTCCCAATTTCAATCAGATTAGGTTGTTAATATAGTCTTTGTGTCTCTCCAGAAGTTTGGACTTGCTTGGGTCACTGAATTCCTGCTCTGGTTCAGTTGGTTCCACCACCGTCCCTCCACCCACGTGGGTGGAGGGACGGTGGTTCCATTAAAAGTTTCATTATTCTACTCTTACATAAGTACCTAACTGCTGCTCAATGGTGAAGAATAGGCCTTTCATTTACTATTTGAAAGACTGCAAAGACAATACTCTGTACATTATTACTGTGCAATGCCAAGGGTCTTTGCGACAACCATGTGAAGTTAGCACATGTGGTTGGCACAAACTCTGAACATCACGCAGGAATATAGTGCAGTCGGATACGTACATATAGAATATAATTACAAAAATACTTTCTATCAACGATGCTCGTATTAAATTATAAAATTTATTAATAAACAATTCTACACGTTCATTTTGACTAATAGTGCGTTCTGACCCTGTGCACTGAGATCCAAGTAAAGTCATCATTCGCCATTAACCTTTAATCATCAACGTATTCATGGTATTCCGCCATGGGCGTGGGTGTGTCCAATCTATTCAACAAGAAACAAACAATTTTAAACATCTCCGGAATGCAACGGAAATGTGCCCCTCTGGTTCTGAGTGATTTGCATATGACCTTCCTGTATTGCTTTAGTATATGATTCGCCGCCGCGCTCAGGTGGCCCGGATGAAAGTGCCAGCGTACAGCGTCCTTGCAAGTTGCGTCCTGTGCATATGTTTATGTGTAACGTCATGTAGTATCCCTCTATCTCCAACAACAAGTATATGGTTTTTACACAGACTGTATTGTACATCAACCACTATAAGTCATACTTATATACTGATTGATGTACAATACAGTCTATGTAAATTTTTCGCCGTTTGTCACCTCTTGGTGCGCAGGAACCGCGTAGCCCTGCGCGTACGATGATGTGTGTTCCAGTATCCCCGGCATGCCCGGCGGAGCGCTGTCAACTACGGCAGTGCACAGGCGTGATGTTTACTGGGTAGTTTGTATAAGTGTAGTTTATGCTACGTTCTGATGTTCTCTTCCGTAGCCTAATCTAGGCTAACGGAAGAGAACGTCGAAACGTACTGAACTACACTTATACAAACTACCCAGTAAACATCACGCCCGTGGGCAGTGCCTGTGACTTGTTGGGGGTGGTCACTCTATTTTTAACAGTTGGAGTAGGGTAGGGGTAATCGAGGTCACCTGGTGGCACCGTTACGACACGACCCTTCGCGATTCTTTTGTGTGGGACCGCCCAAGTCGATAGTCGAGTCTCGCTCTCCAGACCTTGTAGCTTTGCTCCTCCAGGGCCGTATGTCTATCTCTACCGCCAGCGGCGCACTTTAACAGATCACAGGTGCTGGCAGCGTTGATTTGATACACAGGTGAGTTGCCAGTGAGGTATATACAAAGACATTCACTGCGTATACCACACTGGCAATTGCAGGCACCTGTGGGACGTACTGCCCCTGATATTGGGAAAAAAGCTACATGATAGTTTAATCTGCCCTGGAATGCTCACCACTTCCCCAAAGACATTTACAAAGAAAACCCGAGATGCGATTCATTCAAATATCAGTAACATTCAGTAGTCATGGTAGTACAGGCCTACTGTATGTGGTGTGAGGGTACCGCTCCTGATGCTGAGGCCGATGCGGAGGCCAGCAAGAAATAGTATAATACGGTCGTTGGTGGCGACAGACAAGAGTCCCCGTGTCAGTGGAACGAAGTCCATGCAATGATGTCAGAATTTTTCCCAGAATTTCATCACCAGTAGCGGTTGGTTGGATGGTAAATTTAGGAAAAATGGTTGTTACAAACAATTTTAATCGAATATAATTGCTGTTTATGAGTCGTGGTCCTCAGTTTTTCGAAAATAGCCGCAACTCCTCTGGATGAATTGCATTTTAAAGACAGAAGATTTTCTAATCAAAGTTGAAGTTGTTGATGTTGTTGACATGTATTACATGACAAACAGCACTTCTACAGAAAATTATCTTTTGTATGACCTTTAACTTGTACATTTGAAATGGAAAGACTGATAGGAGTAGGCCTATAGGCAACGGTTTGTTCTGG
>LD345889.1:13565-29837 GCA_001465055.1 Ptychodera flava
ATAAAGTTTAGAACGATAATTATCGCGCTAAATATCGGATATATCACCCCAAAATTTTTTTCCTTGGACGGCCAGAAAGCCTCAGCTAAATAGCATCAAATTTATAACGTTTAGAACGATAATTATCGCGCTAAATATCGGATATATCACCCCAAAATATTTTTCCTTGGTCGGCCAGAAAGGCCCAGCTAAATAGCATCAAATTTATAAAGTTTAGAACGATAATTATCGCGCTAAATATCGGATATATCACCCCAAGCCTTAGCTGAGTAGCGGCAAATTTATAAAGTTTAGGACGATAGTTTGGTAGTTGTTTAGCTGTGTTTAGCCACTTTAGCTACATTAGCTCCCATAGGCAATACATGGAGTTTAGAAACGCATCAGTGTAAAAGACACAATTCCGCACCTTACTCAACCATAGGTGGTTCCAAAACCAAGTGAGAGGGAGGCATACAGGTGAAGTAATCTAATAGATTGATGATGTGAAGACCAAAAAATATGATTGAAAACACTTCAGTTCTGATTAGTTTCATGCTGATGTAAGTGAGCTTTACTGACAAATTAGTGTTGGTTCTTTTGGCTGGTCTGGATTAACAGCTTTTGTCTCATTGTCCTCCTTTGTAGTGATGACGCACAAGCTCCACTGAATGTCACAACAGAAGTAGAGATAGCAGGGAGAGCAACAGAAGCATGTTACATCAGTGAACAAGGTAAATGTTACTTTTTATCTAGTTAGTGCATCAGTTAACAAGGTAAATTGTTACTTTTATGGAGTCTATATTTAAAGATGATTTTTTGCCAAATTGTGGTGGTGGAAGAGTTAAAGAATGAATTTGAATCGTGTTACTCATAGTCTAACCTGTCACGAAAAGGTGGTTTTGGCCCCAACATGTGATGGAGACACACTAATAGAGAGCCAATGTTATCACCCTGTCAGTCTGTGTGTGTTAGTCTGTCTGTCTGTCTGTCTGTCTTTCCACCCGTCTGATCCATCTTCCATTGGTCAGTCTGTCTGTAGACCAAATTTATGGAGCTCGTAACTCAAAAACTGTTGCACCAAATATGACCAGCTATGGTATGAGGAATTTTTGGTGATTATTCCATTTTGTATGACAATTAATATACATGATGGTAGCAACAATTCATTCAGTTTTGTTCAAATTAAAATTTTCATATTTGCATTTTAAAGAATTTTTTTAAAGTTTTTTTCAAATGTTTTCTCTCAAAGAATGAGTCTTGATTTGGATTTTTTAGGATAACCTGATTATCAAGAATCTAAATGATGAAGAACTTTAAACACCTACACATTTGGCCTAATTATTTTTTGTCAAAACATACCTTTAAGAATTGCTTGAGTAATAGCTTTCAAAGGTATCAATAGGTCCCTAAGAGTGATTTAATTTTGACGTGTGAAAATTATTATGACATTTGCACTTGAAAAAATTTTGGAACAGTTTTTTCTTTCTTTTTCTGTCAGAACATCATAGTATTTGTAAAATGCCAGTCCAATAGCTTTCAGATTTAGTTAACTGGTTCCTAGGCATATTGTGCAAATGATGATGAAATTTGCACAGTACTGTCTTATTTTTTGTGAAAAAAGTCATGATATACTTATTTCAGTTATTTCCCAATTTGATTTTTGAGGGTGCCATTGACCAGTTAAGTTCCAAAATATTTTTTTAAAGATTACATTGTATTCTTTTTCATCATCACAGCCATATAACACAGATATTACTTTGATCTGTTATGAGATACATGTAGGTTATTTTGACAAAGTCAATGTTTTGATGACATAAGGCAAACACAGGACAAGTGGAAACATGTTTAACAGTATTGTTGACAAATGTTTGACATGCATTACATGTGGGCATGTTGTCCATTTTATACTGCCCCCTAGTGACGACTTAAGAAAGTCAGTTTGATTTTTTTAAATTTTTAAATTTTAATTTTTTCCATCATCCAACGGGCATTAGCCCAATTACAGGATGAGGTACGAATAACCCACTACCCAAATGGAGCACTGAGGAGTAAAGTGCCTTGCTCAGGGGCACAACACCGTGTTAGTCTCGAAATCACCGTCCTCCGACAGTGAATCCGCTTCTCTGGATCTACCGGGACTTGAACCGGGTCTCGAACTCACCATTCTCCGATAGTGAGTCTGTTACCCTAACCACTGGTCCACGGTGCCTCCTCACTGACATGTGGGGGCCAAAACCACCTGTTCGTGACAGTCACCCTCACTCTGGTCCTTTAGAACAAATGATTCAGCTGTGAATTGGCATTCCAGCACTCCATGACCTGAATCTTTCAAACTACATGGCCCTTTTACACTTAGCTCCTCTTCTTGAGACTGTTTAGTTAACATTATTTATCTTTCATCAGTTTGTCACTACTTGTGAATAGCCCTGACAATTCTCATCAAGCTCATATATGTATTATTTTCGTTCTGTATTTAAGAAAACATCTCTCAATTTTTTTTCCCAGTTGGTTTTGTAATTGTTGTCACCTTGAACGAGAAGACAGATATGAACTACAGAGACCACCTGTACTGGTACAGCACCCGTGGTGAACTGAGGGGTGTGTTGCCATTCCTTGGTAAAGGACCCCACAGCTTGTACAGTGTCTACCTATCGGGCGATGAGAACCAAGCTGAGACTGAGGGATGGTATCTCTACTTTACAGATGGACATGGTGCAATATGTTGTATCAAATTGCACTGATGTGTTTTTAATGTTCAGCAAAGATAGTCTTTGAAGTAAATTTTCTGTAACGTGCTTGAAATATTTTATGCAAGATTACAGATACTGGCACTTTGTTGTAGGGCCATTTGACCTTCCCCCATTATAATTGAATGATTGCATTGAAAACAATGCAGGCTAAACCATTGTGTGGTGATGGCAAGGTTGACCATGTAGTGGAGGAATTATGGAGTATGCCACCTGGCTATTTAGTATTCTGCATTGTAATCAACGATGATAACAAGAATAGACCTCACATTGAAATGTGTCAAGCAGAATAAGGGTTAGCTGGCAAAGTACGGAAGTGAGAATTTCAGGGTATTATTTATCCCAGTAAATGAAATTGACATTAGGAAATATGTATTTAAAAGTTAGATTCCATGGTTCTATTACAGCATTACCTATCCATTGATGTTGAACAGTCGGGTACAACCCTGTAATTTTTTCACACAAGTTCAAGACTATAGACATGGTCTATTCACCTTTATGCATTTGCAAGTAGTTTATTTTTCATAAAAATATGTCACTGCACATCACTGTCCTTCTAAGGAGACAGTCAATCTGTTCTTTCATCATGGTGATACTGAAATATTACTTTTACGCTGTCCTCTCCCTCTGAGTTCTCTCAGATATTGTGGCATTCCAGCACGTTTTCAACTTTTTCAGGGTTTTCATCAAAGACAAGGATATTTGAAATTTCAAATATATTTAGGATATTTCTTCTTCTTGCAACCGTTCCTGGTTGATATTAGCAAAGTCTGTTAATTTATGTTTGTTGAAATATATTGTTGCTAAGTGTTCAAGATTTGAACTAGTTATCTAGATTTTGTATTACATTCACAGTATGAGCAAGAACATAGCAGTGGAACCAGTTTTCTAGTCATCAATTTATTGAAATTAAAAATTGAAAATAATCTTGTTTGTATATATATTTGAGTGTTGAAATCTGAAAATCTGGTTTGTACATATTTGAGTGTTGAAATCTGAAAAAACTTGTACAGCATAGACAGGGTATAAATTCCAGTCCAGAGCATAAATGTTTGACTGCACAGCTGTCACATTTGGATATAGTTCTGATACTTTTTGGCATTATTTCAAAGGCCGGTATGCAATGTAAATATTTACGTGTATGTCTGACATGTACAGACACTAAAATGTCATTTATCAGGGTAAAAAGTGAAATGCTGTATGACACAGTAACTGCTACAACCAGCATGTGCCACCATGCTATTATTGTTACAGTCAATAATTGAAAGCATCTTGTATCCTTAGATTATCCACTTTTGGCAATTATTCAGTTTTTTTGTTTCCATGGTGAGCAAAGAGTTGATATGGAATGCATAGGGACCATCTATTTGCAAACAAATATGCTTGTTAACACTTTGACCCAACATGAGTTCCTTTCATAGTTTTATTCGCATGACTTTGACCTTTTCGCTTAACCGGATCCACCATTGGTAAGTTTACCGTGCACAAAATCAACCAAACCATCAAAAGATTGGAACTATTACGGTAGGATGTAGCAATTTGTAATATTTGGATATAAATTGTTTTCATATCAAAGTCAACTGTAAAAGAAATATTTATTGCATTCACATTGGTTAAGAAGTGTACAACAAGTGTACGGAGGCATATCATAGACAACGGATAATGCAAAACCAGGTGAATACCACTGTTCACAAATAGACTTTTCAGATCAAATTCTGGATTTTCTCTGTTGCCAATATATCATACAAGGATGTTTAGAAAAGATTTAATATTTAAACAATAAAGCACAACCAGCAGCAATGGTATATCATGAGATTTCGACCAGTTCAAGACATAATGTGTACAAGTAATAGCCAGTGCATATATGGAGTGAACTGGTCAAAACTGAGTTGTACATGTTTTATACCCATTGCTGAGGTGGTTTATTGCCATTTCATAACATTAAATCAGAATTCTGGCCTGAAATGTCAAAAAAGAGGAATTTTCTCCAGCTGAGGAATTTGCGCCTGTTCAAACCATTCTATATTGTGAATATAGTTATTTTCACGTCTCGACCAATCAGATTGCACTATATGCGCCATCAATATACTGGTATGATAGATTCTACATTCTAAGCCATGGTTACCAAGTACTGTTGCTTAATTGTTCTCTGTTGTATAAATGTGTGTTGTTTAAACCTGCTGTCATAGACACTTTTCAGTGCAATGGAATATTTTCTAAAAATCAGCCAGCGAGTGAAACAACATTGATCACAAGGTTTACAGTTGGTCAGAGCAGCTCTTACCTCTTAAAAATATGTTTCGTATTTACAGTGTGCTCTCAAAGTTTTACCCTGTTTGCCCCAGTTCCCTGCATTTTTGTAAGGTACGAGAATGCACCTCTGGAAAGCTCAAATTTTTACAACTCATTTCTAGTTCACTGATTGTGTGAACTCATTTTGAAGTCTGTGAAGTAAATGAAGTTTTCACTGTCTTGTTTTTAGTAAAAATTGAAAACTCAATTTTTTGTCGATAGTTAACACTGTATAGCCACGATTTTGAACTTCAAATGTTGTTAATGTAATTATGTTCAGTGATTAGCTTGTCTGATCCCAAACTGACTCCGGTTTTTTCTTCTTGATAATGAAAGAGAATGCTTTCACGTTCCATTGAGGAAAGTTCAAATGAAATATGAAAGGCATGTACTACCTTACGTACCGTACATCAGCCCATGAGTCAAACAGAAGACCCACTTAGTCAATGACACATTGAATTGACATAGAGAACATAGTGGATAGATACCGGAGAGTTGAAGGGCCAGTAGCTGTAACTGTATCTATTCCACAGAGCATTTTGAAACACCTAGTATTTTATTCTAGTCAAGACCAGAATTCACTTGTCAACAATAACAATGCAGTTTACATATGAACAGGCTGAGTTGACAAACTGACAAGAAGCTGTAGTTATAAAATACAAAAAAAAAATCATTATAGTAAAAGTTACAGCAACTGGCTTTTTAATGTCACTGTAATAGCCTGGTTTGGCTGCTTCTCCAAATCTAGAACTGCTTTTTTTCTTTTCCTTTTATTTGTTTTGTACAGAAATCACGTTAATATGTGTACATCACAATGAAATGAAGAAGTTATGGAGAGATGCTTCTCTATAAAATTGACATACATTTACTGTACACATGTGAAACAACAGTTGCATAAACAAGATATGTATAAATCTGTAGAAATATTTTATAGCAAGCTGTACAAGTATGGAAATATTTTATAGAAAATAAAAGTTATCTCTAGAATACATTTCTCAGTATTTGTCAAAACATACTTTACATACACATATTACTAAATTGTAAATATTTGCATACACATCCATGTTGTATCCATATCGGGAGGCCCAACGGTCAGAAACAAAGGATGTCTTTGGTTCAGTTTGGATGGATGAAAATGAGCGAGACTGGAATATTTTGCTACTTTTCAATAAGAAAACTCAACTGACCACAACCGATCTATGATAATTTATCACTGGCTGAGTGTATCAGAGTGACTGTGACTTCAACATGAACACAAAATGAAACAGTCTTGCAGTACTTTCATGATTTGAAGAAACCATCGTGACTAATCATATTCAGCTAACAATCCAGTTCTTCTCATTATCAACAACATTATTCTGTTTATGGCACGAAATGTTGCTGAGAGTTTTCAAAGAACAAAAGAAGGATATACACATGCGGTAAAGCTGACAATTGGTCTCTTTGCGGACCACTAGTATGATCTGGAAACGATTCAAGTTTTTGATATCTTTACAACTGCACATCAGTACTCTGCTCATATCAAGTAAACCACGGCTTAAATGAAAGAAATTCATCATTCCACCAAGGCTAAAATTTCTGTTACATAGGATGACTGCAATTTGGAGTCCCCATTCGGAATTTTCCCTCACCTGCATGACTGTAAAAACTGCGTATTTATCGCCATTGTGTGCACTTACACAAAAAAATTGATCAGTGTACAAAACCTTCGTGTTGCGATTGTCATGATATGTAAAGTTGTTTGCAGAAGTACTTCTTCTGAGTGGAGAATGAAAGTGTTAAATCATGCAAGTAGAACAGAAAATCTAAGCGAACTACCATAAGAACCCCGTTATCGATGGAGAATTGCTCTTCATTTACCAAGATAAGTACATACCTTTTACACATTTATAACGTGAAAATTTCCAAAGCGTGAAGTTTGGATGATATACACTCATTACAGTGGAAGACAAAGTATTTGCCCAGCTCTGTCAACAGTGAGACACAAACACTTGCTGCCCTTAGAAGTTTTAAATGTGTCTTCTCATTTTGATTTCTGAGGAACAAACTTTCCACTTGCAAATTCTCTGAAAGCACTGTATAAAACATTTTTAAAGTGTCCAAGAGTAGCTCATTAAAAAAACACTGCTACATAGTAAAGAACAATCCGTTGAAATAAACATTCCTTCTAAATACATGTGAGTTTCCAATATTCATTTTTGTTTTTCATTTATTAAGATTCCTTCTCCACTTGAAATTTCCCAGTGCATCATCGCATTCTCCAAGATGTTGGGAAGCATAAGAAATGACCGCTACATACTCACTGGGACACAACATCTGCAAGGTGATTCAAATTTCTACAACAGATTTTGGCAAATTGCCAAAGTCTTTGCAGATGATCAATTTCCATTTAGTTTCGGACCAGACTGAATAAAGCCAATTTACACTACCTATCGTTAGCCTTGTGGACACTGTGAGGTCACTTTATTATCACGTTATCTTTCTGTTTTGAGAGCAAAATGTTGAATAAAATTTTCTCTTCAGAGGATGCACATTGCAATCGTTGAGTCATGGCTTTTACCATTATCCATTATCTCTTTGACCATGAGACTCATTCAAACCTCACAGAACCACAGTGCCATTGTTAGAGGTCAACTGTCATCCTGAGAATGCTTGATTGTCACACATGCAACCATGTTAATGTCAAGGTTTCAACTGAGCTTGGCAGCACAAATTGCACCGTGTCCATCTGTAAAGTAGAGATACCATCCCTCAG
Organism: Ptychodera flava; assembly: GCA_001465055.1. Lineage (NCBI taxonomy): Eukaryota > Metazoa > Hemichordata > Enteropneusta > Ptychoderidae > Ptychodera > Ptychodera flava. Next base: position 21,339 of record LD345889.1, read on the forward strand.
TCTCAGCTTGGTTCTCATCGCGCGATAGGTAGACGCTGTACAAGCTGTGGGGTCCCTTCCCAAGGAACGGCAACACACCCCTCAGTTCACCACGGGTGCTGTACCAGTACAGGTGGTCTCTGTACGGCTTGTCGTCTGGATGGTTAAGTGTGGCAACGACTACAAAGCCAGCTATCAAATCCAAGAAGAACCAGAAAAACTTCAGTAGTCATGGAGAATGCATTGATCAAAATTGTCAACAATTGTAATGTCAAGATTCCTACTTCTCTTGAAAAATAAAAAATCAACGTAAAAACTTGATGCAGGAAGGTAAAAAGTGAATGTTAAATTCAAGAATTATAGAAAACATTTTCTTTTGATTGTTATTGGAAGGACTATCAATGCTCATTTCCATTGACAGGATATGTTTAGTTCATGTTCAGAACTATATGAGCTGAGCTCCAAGTTACACCTATAAATTTCTCACGAATTTGAGGTGTTTTCTGATAGAATTGCTAATTGCTCATAGGTTCTGTAGGCCTTGATCCTGACCTGACAATGAACATGCACGGCTACGCATTTGTAACACAAAATAGAGAAAATTACCATCTTGGCTGACATAATTGGCTTCTGTTGGTCTTCCAGGCACTTTGACCTCACACAACACGGATAGTTTATCTCTAACAGAGAAAACCGACACACCATGAACAGGGATGCACTTACATAAATTGCATGTAGAAAATCTGAAACACTGACACAGTTCCCTGTGACTCTACAGAGATTAAACATCACTCAAAAGTTTGGTGAAACAATCAAAACATTTCATAGTAACACTTATGTACACTTAAACAATTATGATTATCCAAGGGTGAAAACATTTTATGTCTACATGTGCACATATAATGTAGTACTGAGCACATCATAATTTGTACATTTCAAAATTTACGTTTTCCAATTATTCAACAAAAAATGATATTTCCAAACAGAGAAGGAAAATATGGGAGAACAGTTGGTATCTGTTGTACTGAGAACAGAAGAAATAAATTTTACAAGATCAATTGCCGAGAATAGTTAATAATACATGCACTGGTAGAATCATGAAATGCACACTTACCCTTCATCGTTGGCTGATCTTTCAAGCAGAATCAGGTGATTGGAATGAGATGTTTCAATGTTGAGGAGGAATCTTCTAACAGTAGCTCTGCAGTGGCTCAGTAGAGTCATGCAATCTTTATAAGCCATTACCTCACACTGCCTGATCTCGTCCTCAGTGGCAAAGATACCACCACTAGAGGGCGCTGTCTTACTCTCGGCATCATCATCAGCAGTCACAGGTAAGTGCTGCAGTGTTTTAGCATCGATGGCCAGCACGTGATTGGATGATGTCTTGATTAGGAGAGTGTTGCATACAACTGTGACGCTGTCAATGGTTGCGTTTGGAACAAGTTTACAGAGATGCCAGGCACAGCTGTACTGGTCCTGAACATTTTCTACCAATAACCTATAGTATGCAAAAAAGTTTCAGTACAAAATATATCCACCATGTAAAGCTTGAAGTCTAAATGTATCATATGCAAAACACTTGCGTTGGTTTTGATAAAAACATTCCTTACATTATGAGAACATTTTGACAAGAAAAATCATCTTCATTTAATTTAATTAATTTAAAATTAATGATTCAGGAGCTGAACATAAATTCAGTGTTTTAATTTTGGGTTTTTGGATTTAAAATGACAAAGGAGATATAGTTGCAGACACCTTAGGAGCACAAATCATGAATAATCTAACTTGCAAACTGACATAAAATAAAAAATGTTGTTACTCAAATATATGGATAAACAATTTTTTACAGGTGACTGTGACATAAACTGGATCGTAATACTTTCCTTTTTGGGTATTGTGCTAGCTGGATCAACTAATGTATGGCAAAAAGGAATCTGAAGTCCTCTGACTCAACGCTACAACCACATACTTGCCTTGTCTTGGCACTGTCTACCCTGTAGAGATAATGTTGAAACCCACCAACAAATTGGTGATCAAACAATGAGGGGTCAGTATCTTTTTCCATAGCTCTTATGATTTCTCCATCTTCATCAAATATAGTCTGGGTTATTGCTGTTGATGTCCGCGGCCTTCAGTTGCAAAATAAAAAAAAAAAATCTAAGTCTGTGAAAAGCATGAATGAACAAAATGAGAATAGATGAAAATCATCTTATCCATCATGAAAAAATCATGATAAAATTGTGTATGAAAATTCACCTACCATATTGACTGCATTGCTGTTCTTATCACAAAATACGAACATTCCCGATTCGGGGACTGACGACAGTGCATGCTGGGAAAGCAGCTACTTATATCCCATTGGGTGTTGGCTGATGGCAGGCAGTGCATTTTTGGATTGAGGAATGTATCTGGGCTGCTACAATTAATGAACTACAGGAGAAAAAGCATACAAGGTAATAGTACTTTCAAATTAGTTCACTTTAAAATCCCCTGTTAGATAGTGTTTTAGAAAAGTGACAGGTCTGACGATGAAATTGTAACATGGTTTATTTGTGTCAAATATAGCACAGGTGTTGTCTCATCTCTGAGTGTAATCACATCAAATACTTACACATAACATGTCCGGGTTGTTGCTAGGCTCGTAACCTTGCCTCAGATGTAAAAACAATACAACTGTTCCCCTTCCGAACCTTGTAAATCCACACACGTACAGAACAAAAGGGGGCGCCCTTGTGGTTTTCTTGCCACAGTTGCACTGGTAGCTTTCATTGATATGCTGCAGAGGAACACAAATGAGTAAATTAGTGTCATACATACATGTGCCGGTATACCCTTTGTTGCTACATGGACTACCAATGGTAGCTCAGCACCTTGCATGCTTGAATTTGAATGAATGAATGAATGAATGGGTAAATCAATCAACCAATCTAGTATACTTTGTTGGACCATGTATATTTCCCTGGGTACAAGTTTTGAGCCATGAGAATAACTGACCCGAGCAGGGACAGGTTACTTTTGTCAGTAGACATTTCTTTTATTTTTGCACTCAAATGAAGAAAGGAAATGATGCATACATGTACCTGTATATCTAGGACCCGTGTCCAATCTTACTTTGCCACCTGACTGTATCCATGGCTACCATGATATACTTACACAACTGTGGTAAAGCCACCCACTGTTGAAGTGCTTTTCAACTCTTTCCTTCAAAGAATCCTTCATTTTTTCCACTTTCCACAACTTGTACCTGTGAACCAGGTTTAATTTGTCAATGTGTTCCATTGTTACCTGTAAGGAAAATCCATTTAGAACATTAAAAGCCCATTAAATTGCATGTTTAAAGTTGTTATGTGATGTAAATTCATGTTGAAATCAGTTTGTGTAAATGTACCCATACTGGACTGAAGGATGTGTACAGAAATTTATGTTTAATAACCACAGTTTAGAACTGCATTTACATATTAAAACATCATAAACAATAACAGGGTGCACCATGCACTTAAATGTAAGACAAATTCTCTGAACAAGTTTCAGACAAATAAATACTCACTTTCTTCAGAGCAAGTCTAACTTTCTTTCTTATGTCGAGTTTGCGTACTTTGTTTGGACCCCTCCACCAAAGGCAGGCAACCTGGTTGTGCAATTCAGTGGCCCCAGCCTCCTTGGTGTCAAGCTTAATCAGGTCCACAAAAACTCTTGCAGCTGAGTCTTCGTAGACGCGTACTGGTGTCGGCAAGTGGTCTATGCGACCTGGGTGACAGTGAATTTAAGTATGTTGCTTGTTGGTCATTAAGAAAATGAAGGAACTTACACTGGGTTTGATAACAAATTTGAATATGGATTACTATGATGTACTGTGTCTAAATTCATTGTTACATAATTTAGTCATTGAGACTGCCAACACATACCACAGGATAAATACTTGTGACGATTGATAACACTGTTGTAATTTTTTGTCTGAAAACTACTGTAAATGCTTTGAATTAGTAAACAGTGACCAGGGGCAAAGACGACATGGCACACTGCCAATTTTTCCCTGTCAATAAAAAATTTCAACATGCACAAACCTGATGGGAGCTCTGGTGGACTTGGAGATTTCAACAACCAGTGAAACGAGAATTGTTTCTTTGAAGATGATGGGAAACAAAGTGACCTGATAGAAAATGAGAAATAGTCGCATAGTACTGCATCATAAAAGCAACTATAAATCAAATTTGAAATCAAAAGATATGCCAGGACAGAATGTCAAGTCTTTCCAGAATGCAACTCTGGGAATAGTTCTGGATAATATAATTTGTTACATGACTTTTCCTGGTCTGCCTGGACTTATTTTTCAGCCTATTGCGAAAATGAAGTTTACACTTTTATGGTTTTGTTGAGAGTAAATTTTATTTTCCTCTCTGAGTTAACATATGGAATGGGGGCCATTTTGAATTTCAAATATTGATAAAATTTTGGTAATTTAATTGTTTCTCTAATCCTAAACTTTGCACAGGAACCCTTGATTCTTAATAGTCATCATGAAAGGCAAAAAGTCGCCTTGAGCAAAGTATGAGCAAAGTAATTTTTAAGTGTATACTGCCAACGTAATGAATATCACATTTTAATCTTTTTGAGTAGAGTTCTGTGGGAAATGCTTACACAGCAACCACAAAGACTAAAAGACAGCAAAAAAATACCGTCAAGGACAGTGTGCTCACATTCGGTTTGAATTGGTAAATTCAAGAAATATTTAAACCAGAAAAACAAGAATGACGAAAGCAAATAAGGTCTGCAACTTAGGTACTGGAGGTCATCTTTAGGAACATGCATATCAACTTCTATAGCAATGGGACAAGCAGATCCTACATACATAAGCAAATGTCAACAAAAAAATTAGCCAGAGAAGCTTGACAAAAAGAAAAGGTGGGAGAGTGGGGAAAAAATAAAGCGTGGGAAAAAATGTACAAGGGATCTGGTAAAAAGTAACGCTACCTCATCAATCTTCTATCCCCTACCCCCTCCTGATATCAAATGTTCCACCCCTTATATAAGACCAGCTGGCAGGAAATGTATTTACAACCTTGGGGATGTTTTAATTAATGCTATGAGTGCTATCATTCTAATGTAAACAGCACTTAAATCAGTTACAGATAGTGAAATGTCTTCCACTGTGGGGGGGATTACGACATCTGGAATTATCCTGGATCCAAATTTCTCATCAGTTCTTGAGTGTCTTACATGAAAAAGTTGCAAAAATTGGTTCGCAATGATAAAATTTACCTCAGCTTTGTTTTCTGGATCAAATTTTACTATAAATTGATATTAAATATGTCAAAACTATGTTCACAGCCTTCAAAACTCTCTCACAACATATACTGGGTTGGTGTAGGTCATTTAAGGTCACGAAAGAAAATTACCCAAAATATAAAAATTTGGGGGGTTTCCCAACACTTTGAGCAGAAAATTTATCTAATAACATCCCTCTGGACTTTTGTACCAAATTACAAAGCTATCAGACAAGTAATTTTGAGAACAAGTTTTCTTGACCAAAAATGACAAATTTGTCTTAAAAATACAAATTTGTATATTTCAGGACAACTTCCACATATCTAACTATTGTCATCTCTGGACATCTGTACACCAAATATAAAAGCTATCTGTCCAGGGGCTTTAAAAAGAATATATCTCTCAAGATTTTTTGACCAAAAATATCAAAAATTGCCCCAAAACAGTAATATTTCCAAAACTGTCGTAATTTCAACAATTAGAAGGGTAACACCCTTGCAAACATCCAATCCAAATTTGAGAGCAATTGGGCTAGCGGTTTCAGAGAAGAAGAAATTTTACTTAAAATGAGAAAAGTAACCAAAAAATTCAGCAAAAATACAACATTTGAGATATCTTCACGATATTCATCAAACTGATTTTGATCAACCTTAAGAACCTGTATACCAAATATCAAAGCTATCAGATTAGTAATTTTTCAATAAAAAAATTTTTGACCAAAAATGTGGAAAATTGCCCCAAAATTACAAATATTAAAAATTCAATTCAATTTGTTTACACTTGACTAAGGTCATCCTGAGGAACATGTATACCAACTTTCAAAGCAATTAGATGAGTGGTTTCAGAGAAAAACATTTTTTGACTAAAAACTAAAAAAATTACCCTAAAAATAGAAACATGCAAATTTCATCTAAAATTTTAAACACCTACTTTAGAACACCTAAAGGAACCTGCACACCAAGTTTCAACCCAATCTGACCAATGGTTACAGAGTTTTAGCAATTTGCAGGGTTTTTCCTTTTTTCCCCTCATTTGCATATTTTTGGCACTGACATGTTCATTTGAACAAATTCACATCTCCACCCCTAGATGCACCTGTACACCAAATACTAAGACAGTAGGTGCTGCGGTTTGGCTGTTTTTGACGTGGACGGACATACATACATACGTACATACATACATACATACAGACATGCAAATGGCATGCAAATGAACTGATTCAGCTTATACGATTACCTCACATTGGTATACCAAATGTGAGCTAAAAATTGCATCCACTGTACTGATAGAGAGTTTGAATATCATGTTTTGCATGAAGGCCAAGGGCTATTTCCGGTGTGTACTTGTACTGGAGTATATTCATGTACCAAAGTCATGGTATGAGACAATAATATATTTCTTGAATGCTTAGCATACAGGTGTGTGACTTCTTAATCTGTCATATCAATGAAAATACATGTATACCTTTATTTTCTGTTGTTTGTCGATTCTTGAACATAAAACCTTTTTTAAAGCCAATACAAAAATTTGAGCATATGAAAAAAAGTTAGAGATATGTTGAAATTTTAAATCTACGTTGATTTCAGTTATTTTCAGTCAACGTAGATTTAAAATTTATTTAGACACTGTATCACCCGAAATAAAAAATATTGAACTGCTGCTCTAAGGCAACTTAACCTCAACTCACCCGTCATAGGGGTCTAGAAGGAGGGCTCTGATTGGTGGAAAACTAAGATATACATCACCAGTCAAGTATCCATCTTCAGTCATATACAGATTCAGGGGCTCACTGGAGCTTTCCCCAACAGAATAACGGCTACAAGGAAAGATCAAATGTTTCCATGAAACCTTAAAAAGTTGACTCTTTCTAAAGAAACATATTTTTCATTGCATTATGTAAAGCACCATCTGCGTATATTTTTTGATACTGAGCTGTTCATATTTTACTAGTATCTAGAACTGTATTTCTTTGAAACTATGGCTTTGACAGTGCGCATGAGTGTGTGCATATATGAGTAATAACAATTAGTTCATTTTTTATTTATTGTTTATTTTGTCATACTCAATGTAAATATTGTACACTGCAGGTACAAGAAAACTAGCTATTATGTAAAGATACATGCATTGTGCAAAAGTAGTAGCCTTTCATGTAAGTATACATTATGTCTATAAGATCCCTGAGGTGTAAATGATAGCATCTGAAGTCATATTTTTAGTGACAAATTCAATTTATAAAGAGCAGATCATAAATTTTGAAATGCATATAATATTTTTGGAACAATTTATTGGTAACAAATTACATATTATATTATATCATACTACAGCTTTGTCAGCACAAGTGAATTTTGTGACGTAATACCCTCAGATTATTACTGATAATCAAATGTATCCAATTATCATAATTGTGGCCACAGATGTTCTATATCTACAAATTCACTGGCATTGCCAAAACTATAAAATGATAGCAATCATATACTCCCTCTCAGCCAATAATGGACGCAGGCAAACTTTGCACTCCATAGTGTACATGCTTCGCCTCGTACATTATGTTGTGCAAAGTTTGCTTTCGTCCATTATGGGCTGGGAGGGGGTACATTATTGCTTAAACATTCAAATGTGGTATAAGTGTTACGTTCAAATACAGACTTAGTGAGTATGACAAGAAGCTTGTGAATAGCTTATGAGAGATATATTCATGCTCTTAGACTCCCCAGTTAACGATATCAGTCAATACCAATACATGTTCATCGCATTTCTATCTAATAGCATGCAGGGAAGTTACGTTGAAGTTAATGACACAATAAAGTACAAATGTACACTACATACCTTTCATTGTGATATGCAGGAAGTAACAAACTTCTTTGCCAGAGCAACTTCATGGCTGCTATTGGCTGTCCTGTTTCCATGGCAACATCAATAAGCGATGCCCAAGGGTTGTAATCCTGTTGTTGCCATGGGCACAGAAAGCTTCCGTGCTTCTTGTGGTAATGTTGGTTGGAAATAAAATGTCTAAAAATGGGACAGAAAAGATGTTCCTTTCAATACTGTGCATGAACTTTTCGTTATTCAAGAAATGTTTTTAGCATGTGAACTATACGATCAAGCACCATTGTTGTGGTTCAGAATTACCAATCAGCAATGAAATATAATCAACTGGCCTTCATATTAAAGATGGATCTTTCTGTGAGTTTCAGCGTCACTGGTAAGTTTACAAAGTGGGTGACTTGATCTTGCCTTGAAATGTCAAATATT
>LD345889.1:49074-65358 GCA_001465055.1 Ptychodera flava
GGCAATTTTTCATATTGTCATTCCAACGGCAGTAATTAATGCAGCGTTTGTTATACCATGCCGTTTAAAAAAGTGACAATTGTGGATCGGAAATTACATCACAAAGATACGTAATTGGCGCCAGTCTTTCACGTGCCCCGCTGATTAGGTCATGTTGCACTTAAATCCGATTATTAATGTCAGCTAGTCTTGTTCTGAGTTCAGGTGTAAGAGCTGCCGCAGGCTCCGTTTGCTCCGACAAAATTTTACCTCTTTCATTGTAAAGCTTGTTGAGACGCATATTTGCCATCTCCAATTCATCAACACAAGCTCTATTGTCGGGGTTTAGATTATTCCATTCATTTATTCTATTTTCGATGGCTTGTTTTATGTGCATTACCGCTAGCATCATATCGTAAATTCACTAAATGCTTCATTACATGTCAACAAAATTGAGTAGCCCCCCTTCTTGTTCTCCACTTTTGAGCAACCCCCCTTTAGCTTTCGATTTTTTGAGTGACCCCCGTCAGATTCCTCCGACCCCCCAGGCCATAAATGATGACGGCTCCCTAAGAACCTAACAGCGATAGCTTCCATCGCGCACATTCATGAGAGTGTGTGCCATAAAGTGTGCCATAAAAATACAAGTGTTTTGAATCTGTGACATAAACAATCAAAGGGCATTGGCAAGTACATTTTCAAGGCAATTTATGTGGTACACAGTGAAGTCCACATCGCAAATATGATTAACCCAGATCAGGTCAAGTAACGCAATCAATTTGCCCTGAAGATGTCTTTTTTTTTGCAGCGAGAACGGAAATCATGACAACACATCGAAAGTTGTAACTGATTTATGTAGCTTTGTGTGCAAGACAGCATAAGTCGTATTACGGTTAACAGTGTCCTTAAACTTCGAAGAAAAATCTTCTGTTTAGTGGCAACATTGTCAGCATTGTCTTGTTGTTGACTTACAATATTGAGCAGGTCCAGTGGATGGACTATGTAATGTTCTTTGGAACGCTTTAAACTCAGAGTCTCCTCTCTTACGTTTGTGATTTCTGGGCTACATTTAACGTAGTGAAGACAAATTTTACTTGATACGCGCAATCTTCATCATGAGAGAGACTAGCAGGCTGCCCATTTCCTTTCCGAGTGGTCAGTTGACACGTTCTTCGGTCCTTCTTTTTCAGGTACCTCCAATTTGTTTCTTGATCTATAACAGTTCACGCAAACAGCTACAGTACTGGTTACAACGGCAATGGCGCAAAACATTACCGCTAAAAATAATGGCATCCTTGAATCTCCCATAATGTCATAAAGCTTCCCTGTGAAGAAAGTAAACAGAATTTAGACTATGTTCAAGGGGCTGAAATATTGCTTCACTTTCGTTGAGAAGTTAACAGTATACGTATACCATAGTAAACGGTCTTTGTCATCGAAATTACAGCTTCATAAGTGCTACAAGTCCAACAAGGATATATTCTCTGTTGTTACATAAAGCTGATTGGACGAGATGGAATATAATCGTTACATTAATCTTGAAATTGAACTTTCTTTTGAGAATGTGGCATGATAGTTTTCATGACATTAGAAAGTTAGGCAAGAACAGGTCATCTCTCATAAGGAAGCGAAATTATTGGCATCTCACAAATATGAAACAAGGAAACTAGATTTACGTTCTTGAATACATACGAAATTCGTGTGCGTGCTGACTGTCATACTAGAAGACCAACATTTATCCTTACCTGCGAAAATTAATGCCATTCCGCCAAAGGCACCTTGGACAAAAAATATCAATCCTATAGCATTTGGAAGATCCCTCAACTGTACTATCTCTCTAGTGCAAACAGTGAACATGGGTAAGCCAACACCGTGAGACAATCCGATACCAATACAAGCAATTACCATGATGACGTAATTAGTGACGAGGGTGTAGGTCAAAACACTGAGTGCATTTAGAACAAACATCGATGCCAGCAAAGCCATCGGGGAAACCACTTTGAGGTCCACAAACAAACCATGAAAGAGCCGACCAGTCACGGAAGACACTCCAAAAGCTGTCATCAGCGCTGCCGCATTCATTCTCGGGATGCCGATGTCGACTGCCCGCACAACTATCCACGTCATATACATTATCACTGCGAAGCCGAAACCCATCATACAAACTATAAGCACAGCCATGCAAGGGTATCTCGGAAAGATATAGAACCCCCACAAATCATAAATGACAGAGAATATGTTTCTCCCAGTCTTTTTATTCGAAGTGGAGCAACGACCACCGTGTTCACCATCGACCGCACTTTCAGGCGTCTGTTCATCGTCTTGTACAGGTGTATATCCGTCAGAGCTTGAATCACGAAGACCCGGCTGTGTGGTATCAGATACTGGCCCTTCTTGAGAACCAGTGTTGAACTCCATTTGAAACGACTCCTTATTGTTCGCCTTTGTCGTCTTGGCAACAGGTTTCATGATCATTGCACACACAAAGATATTTGCAAACAACCCAGCAAGTATTAGAAACGTACCATGCCACCCATAAACTTGAATCAGTGTTTCTACAAGAGGCGGGAAGATCATGAATCCAACGCCAGCTCCGACCCCGGCAATTCCATTGGCAAAGGCGTAGCGATCTGTGAAATACTCGGCTACGATGGACAATGCTGGTATATAGATTACAGCTATACCAGTTCCTTCGGGAAAAAAAACAACACAAATGCAGATTTCATTGATGAACCAATAGATGATATATTTGGATTTGATATTAAAGTGGCACTCCCATTTGGTAACATTTTTAAAACACATTTTTTAGTGCCAACGGTCGATATTTGACGTGGTGACTGCGCGCGGATCGCGAGATATCGATAAAAACATGTCTTCAAAAAAGTAAAAGTTTGAATTCCGGTGGCCCACCTAAATTCAGCTTCTGAACATCGAACGTTCGGCACTGGGGCCATTGTCAACTAAGCTATGGAGTACGAGTCTACACTAATGGTGCTGTACGCCACAGTACCACATGCCTCGGTGATCGGTCATGCCCCGTGGGAGAAAGCTGAGTCTTACTGACTTGGTGATAAAACGAAAAAAAAATTTTGCTGATTCCACCAGAATTCGCATAGGTGACTAGCCAAGTTACGTGCGGTTGATACGTAGCGGCCACCGCGTGGTATGCATAAACGCATACCACGCGCGCGGCAAACCACACGTACTGTGTGGCAGACGACAAAATGTAGTCATCGGAGGCGGCTAATATTTAACACCTAAAAACTTTTGTTTATGTGGTATTGGTTAAAAATATAATACAGCTGATTTAGAATAATGACAACGACAAAGCTAAGAAGAAGTTTTCAAAAACTGACCTGTGGTAAAGGCAAAATGCTGTATATAAAGTCTTCGCAGTGGGAGGTAAATTTGCGTCGTTCGAACTTATTATGGACTCCCTAGAATATCGTCAATCAGCACAACAACCAATCTGATTAAAATCGAGCTGTAGTGATGTGCTCGGTATTTTCGCCCTTACCGTTGTGGTTGTTTACTTTCGCGTAGCCTCGCCTCGGCTACGCGAAAGTAAACAACCACAACGGTAAGGGCGAAAATACCGAGCACATCACTACAGCTCGATTTTAATAAGATTGCACAACAACAAACCTTCGGTGGATTTCGCGTCATAATCAGAAACGATCGTAAAACTTCGGGATGTGAAAAATACGCTCGGAAAATGACATGTTTTTATCGATATCTCGCGTTCCGCGCGCAGTCGCCACGTCAAATATCGACCGTTGGCATTAAAAATATGTGTTTTAAAAATGTTACCAAGTGGGAGTGTCTCTTTAAGTAGTTCTTCGTTTTGAGGAACTTGGCGATTTAGGCGTTCTTTCTTTAAATTACAAAATTTAAAAGTAACATAAATAATGGAGAAATTCTATCAGTCATTTATACTTGCGCATTAGCAGTATAAGTAAAAGTAGTCCAACATATACAGGTACTTTTCTCTTTGAATTTTTTTACTAAAATATTTGTTTTCCCTCGACCAGATTTATATAATTAACTTTGAACTGACACTTTGATACAAACTGGTGTAACAGATGGAGCTATTTTGTTCAGACCCATTTCTTCCAGCTTGCCCCGAAAAAGGACCCTACCTCAGTGTATTTACGAGTTGTTGAATGCTGAAGCCATAATTTCTTTTACTGATCTCAGCCCAGTTAAAAAAAATTAGAAATATGATTTTGTCCCACAAACGAGTACTTATTGTGTCATAGAAGTATGTTGAATTAGGACACATCAGCGTTATTCAGTGGGTAAAGAATGCATTGTTTGCAACCAATGTTGGTTTAGGAGTGAGCTTCTACCGCGATATTTTGGTCATTAGTTTTTCATCAAATCGAAAATTGATCAAGCAGAGAACTGATAATGTAGATGCACATCAAGTCTTAGGCTAAAGTGTAGAAAGTTATTTAGATTAGGCTTATTTTCATACCAAGAACTTCAACTTTTAGCCAATAAGCAAAAATTCAAGGACTTCTTAACAAAGCACATGAATGAGAGTGAGTAAAATTATTTCCAGACTTGAATTTTGTTTTCAAGGACGGCGTAGGACCTTCATCACAGTCGGACTATGAGAATCCATCAAGCATTACATGGTACTTCGACTTGATTTTGGAAGAAGAGCAAGTTATTATACAGCGACAAAATAAAAATACTTAAAAACACACCGAAAGTTACAAGTTGATAAATAAATAGTCACAACATATCTGTATGTGTATAGGGAAGAAAGTGCCCATAGATTGCCTTTCTATTTCAACATACAAGACGGCGATGAAGCCAGGAGCTCGTGGTACAAAATTTTAACGGACATCTTACAAAACCTTGCAGTAGAACAATTTTGCGTGCTTTGATGCCTTTACCTGATTGTTTCTCAAGGTGGGGGAGGGGGAACACATGGTGGGGCGAGGGGGAACAAAGTCGTTATTATTTCATACTTTTCTGGAGCTTGTGTACTTACCAATTAAAACTGAAAACGTAAAGAAGAGAAGAGGAAGGTTGTCGGTAAAAGCTGTCGTTACCATTCCAAGTACAATAATGATCGCCCCCGCCGTGACTACCTTCTGTGCCCCATACACTGACGTGAGGTATCCGATGACTGGCGCTGTTGGAGAATACGGTTTGGCATAGATCATTTTTATTAAATCTAAGATATATGCACAATGATATATTCAGGGACAATAAATGCTAATATTAAAAAACCAAATAAGTTTCGTTGACTACAATTTTTTTTCTGTCTACCTTCTCTTACCTATACGCTCTGCTCGCTTGAGACGTCACAGACTGCCCACTGTGTCAGATATGCGTAGTAAAATTCACCTTCTTTCTTGCTTCCGCGCGTGACCTCTGTCCGTTATGAGATTATCAAATCTGTATCCTTCAGACTCGATGCACTTGCAAAATATTCAGGTCACGCGCGGAAGCAAGAGTTCACCGTAAGAGGGCGCATGCACTTACACACACAATGCGCAGAGCGTATAGGTAAGATAACGCAGACAGAAAAAACTTGTAGACAACGAAACGTATTTGGTTTTTATAATATTAGCATTTATTGTCCCTGAATATATCCCTGTGTTATATGTACCCACGCGAGCTATCTTGTGGTACATTTGCCCATTTGTCCTGCATCTTTTCTTAATTATCATACTGCAGGAACAAGATGGTTTGCACTTTGCAGATAAACAAATAAAAAACTTACTTAGGATAGCAGTAATGAAGTACAGTATCGTAAACATCCATGACAATGTTGCAGCACTCTCGTCGAAAGTTTTAAGAAATTCAACCATGAACAGGCCATTCACACACGAAAGGCCCCCACAATTGAACTGGACGTAGAAACTGCTGGCAAGTACAAGCCATCTCCGTCGTCTTATATCTTGTGCGTCGCTGTCTGCCATGTCTACCAGCGATACGTGGAATAGGTTGCTATACGATGATCAGGCGATGATGCAGTGGCTGACCACAGGAAGCGTAGTGTCGGTAAGTCTTGTCCCTGGATTATACATAAACATGTAATCCATCATATTGTCAGATAAGATATTCCCTGAAGCTGAAATCAATAACAAACGTATATTTCCTCTAACTTGGCTCCATGTAATAGGGCAAGGTTATCCACTCTTCTCTGAGTCTATATTTGTCCTTATAAAGTTCATTTTTATGCTAATTATGGGACCAAGAGAAACTGTGAACTGAATGGTGAATTCGCGCGTTGTGTGTGGAAAAGAAGGCTTGATGGTTGAGGTGTTCAATAGAATGAGACAAGATAGATAAAAATCTATAAGGTATTTTTCTAAGCTTACTCAAACTTACTTTACCAGTTACGGTAAAATATGTAACTGGTCGATACTTAACACTAAAAAAATAAAAATGAAATGGTTGAGAGACATTCTTGTTAAAAACACATCCGTGACTCGTGCGTTGTTGCAGTCTCTTATTTGATGGCGTTGCTGTGCTTTCTCAATGTACTCAAACGGCAATTTAATAAGCGCATTTGGAGGCGAATAACGTTATCTTATTACTGTGAAAAGTAACTTGATAATGTAGTTCAGTGGACTAAGAGATGCAAGCTTTCAGGGCGCAAGGTCAGCCGACTCAAAAAGGACACTTCAAACAAAACTGAGATATACAGAAAAGTATGCATCATCTGACTGGCGAAAGCAACAGTTTCGAGTACAATGCCCTGCTTAAAAGCACAATACTATGTTCGCACTTAATCTCTAACGGCGTATTTCTTTGTAAGTTTGCTCAACTATAAGCAGCTGATGATCCCATCAACAAATTATCCTCCTTGGCAGTCGCTGATAGTTAGTTCTGTCTTTCGTATCGTTACAGATACCAAATGTCAGGATGCTGAATTTTGGCAATTTTGCGAAAGACGTTAACTCCTTGACAGGGTCGACTTGGTCTGGAGAGTAAGGCGCGAGTCACAAAAGTTCATTTGATAGAATCGTGTCGCTTAGCTCAAAATTAATTGGAATACCCCAGAGAAGTCTGTCGTCATTTTATAATGAGCAATGAGCAAATACTTTGGAAAGCCGGCTCAATTGTTTTGTCTAATAATCATATTCTATCGACGGAGTTCGACATACTTCCCTCTGGTTATCGTTTTAGATACCGGGCTTGCAGGTCAAACCGGCGCAAGTTGTCATTCATTCCCACCGCTGTGCGGCATTTCAATGATTGGTAAACTGGTTTGTTTAATTGTTTTTGGTATAGTTCATTGTCTATGCATTTTTTTGTATATTTTTAATATTTTTATTTATTGTATTCGAGCCACACTTTTTAATTGCCCATGTTCGGGATGAATATTTATTGAATTGAATTGAATTGTTCAGTAAGGCGTGAGTCATGCATTAGCTAGATAATAGTTGTACGCGTCGAAACTGAAAGATTTTAACTGGTTAAAAACAATCCTGATGGAAATTTAAAATGTTCTCTTTCAAAATCGAAAATTGATATCTGGGTATACAATGCAAATTTTTGTGTAAGAAAAACACATGACATAAAATTTACGGATATTTGAAATAAAAAAAGGCCGTCATCTATATTTTGAATGTACGGGGATAATCAAAGTTTCAATTTCGACCAAAAAGCCTTACGGAGAAAACTTCATTTCTCCATCAGTCGATTCAAAATGAGTTTACAAAAGCAACATGCCATTGACAACCACACCATATGTTCCCTAGGCCTTTTTACCTTAACATAAAATTCATATCTGCATTTAACGAAAAACTATAATTCATCCTGTCTCGAAAGCTGGTGACCCGAAAGGGTGAATAGGTAGTTGCGAAAACGGTCGATTAAACAACTAAAAGCACAATTGGAAGTTGGTGGTATAATGGAAATCATAAACACTTTTCGGTACTCAAAATTCAGATCAAACATTATGGACTATTTATTACAAACTCTGGACTGAGACTCTTGTTATAGGTCATACTTGATTGTTAAATATTAAACCCATCATAAAATTGTTTTGTGAGAGATATAATACATATTTTCAACTTTAGTTCTTAGCAACCAAATGACTGTGATAGGTCGGACAATGTTGTCAAACTGCGCAAGAGAATAAGACCATACTGAGTATGAACTATCAAATATTAAGCATACTTACGGATTTTCAGGCCTAGCTGTTAGCTACTCGGGACACAACGCAGCTCTGTATGGTTCATAGTAGTCATTGCCGTGGATGACCTTCGCTTGTTGTTCGTGGATTGTCAATATTTATTCACAAATATTAAACCCATCATAAAAGTGTTTTGTCAGAGATATAATACATATTTTCAACTTTAGTTCTTAGCAACCAAATGACTGTGATAGGTCGGACAATGTTGTTAAACCGTGCTAAAGAATAGGACAGTACTGAGTATGAATAACGAATATTAAGCATAGTTACGGATGTTCAGGCCTGGCATTTAGGTCCTCATGACACCACGCAGCTCGGCATTGGTCATAGCAGTCATTACCATGGATGACCTTCGCTTGTTGTTCGTGGACGCGTGTTGACCTTTGTTAGGTCGCAAGGTCTAACCGCTGAGGGCGCAGAATACAACACAAATGACAGTCCCGAGCTATTTGATATTGTTTGCATTGCAAGCCCGGGTCGGAAGTGTTACCTTACCAAGTTTACAGCTGCTTAGAGAGTCAGACAACATAAAATCGTAGACGGGACTCTCTCTCTGACTTAAGGTTGAAAACGGTAATCATTAGAATCATCGTCAATGGTTTGGTCTGTGTCCCTTACCAAGGATGCTGTAAGTTCCATCTTTCTAACAGAGAAGTGGGAGAATTATCAATAAACCAAATACATAGAGGCTATTGAATCCGTCAACTATATAATTGCGCTTTCCCACAAAAGCTAGCTAGTCCGTACATACCTATATGTTTTCTTAATAAGCTCTGGAATATGATTAAATAATTAAATCATCGACTTATAATGTCACCAATGTCCGAGAAAGCACCTTCGTAATCGGTCTGAGTTGTTCTTTTCCTATATTCCATTTTGAGTTGATTTGGTCCGTTCTTGGTATAAGAACTCATCGTCGGTATTTCGATAGGGACGCAGTAAATTATTCCTTGGTGTTCTCGTAATCAAAGTTCCTTTTCGGAGGTTAGACTTCGTAATATATACTTAATTACAATTCCTTGTCAAAAGACAAACTTATGAGAAAACTTAGCGTTTATCATCATCACGAATATAGTTTTATGTCAAAGGCTCTTTCCTTATAAAACAGGAGGATTTGGTGTACTCTAAATTATAAGTGTACTTGTACACCACATTGTATGATTGTTCGCTTTATGGCAAGCTACTTCGTCGTAAGACAGCTAGAATTGTCGCACAAGATCCATTGAGATAATTTGAAGGATTTAAAATTACTGACACTATATGCCATATCTGGGTTGTTATAGCGTAAGATGTCTCAAGTTGCGAGAACGAAAGTTAAAGAAATCATCTACTTCTATTATTACTGTCACCACATGAACTGGTGTATCGCCACGGAGTAAAATGTTCATATTTACCTTGCTCTTTATCCTACCTGCCTAGCTACCTGGCTACCTAGCTACCTAGCCACCTAGCTACCTACCTACCTACATACATACATACATACATACATACATACATACATACATACATACATACATACATACATACATAAACACATGGCAGTTTTAATGAAGTAACGAAAAGAAAGAAGTATCTACAAGGCTATTTTTGCAATCATTGTGTTTATTCCATATCGATCTTAAAATATAAGCAATAGCACACAGTCTGCAGACGAATTATCACAATAATCTAGCGCACGCAGTGTCGCATTATCGCCAATGGGTGTCATCAAACATATAATAGGTTACTTTGGTTTGACTTTAGGGCAAAAGAGCTGCAAGCAGCGTTACCGGTCACAAACGTGTTGGTAATTTGCAACAAAAGCAATTTTTAATCCAGTTTGTTAGCTGATAATGTTTGGTCAATACTGTTCCAAACGAGGATAGAACAAGTTATGTAGCCCTATTTGTCAGCCTTACATTAACTATTTACATTTTGAACAGGTGTACTTGTTCTAAAAGTCATTAGCAAGAGTAGGTCTCTTAAGTCTATTAATACCATAAATATTATTGTTGTAGTTGCCAAGGTACAGAAAAGTAGGTAAAAGATCATCCTAAAATTCTGACGGAAAAACTGAAAGTTACTCATATGCTGGTCTATATAAAACAGAACTGGTACTTGTAGTCGCTGAGACACGAAATAGCTCAAAAGTAATCCAGGCCATATTTACAAGAACAAAATGTCTCATACCAGCTACTATCAATCAAAAACTTGAATTGTAGCCCTAATAGTTGCTGAGATACGTGAAAAGAGGTCAAGATTCATCTAACATTTTTGAGCAAAAAGTTTGTCGCACGCTGGTCACCATTCAAAAAACCTCAAAACTGTAGCCATTATCGATGCTGGTCAAAAGGCCATCCAAAAATTTTTGGTAACAGATTTTGTCTCCAACTGTTCATCATCCAATAAAAACCAAAAGTACTAGCTACTAAGATATGTGAAAGTAGGTCAAAGGTCATCTCAAATTTTGGAGAAAATATTTTGCTTCGTACTGGCCATCATCCAACAAAAAACCAGATCACTAGCGCTTATAGTTACTGACCTCCATGAAAGTAGGTAAAAAGGTCATCCCAGGTTATCCTTCAGTGTGGAGAAAAACGTTTTTTCCCATACTGATCAATATCCTATAAAAACCAAATCTCTAGCCCTATCAGTTACTGAGTTACACGAAAGTAGATCATATGTCAACGGAGGTCATCCAAAAATTTAGCGAGAAATCGTTGTGCTATACCTGTCCATTTATTCTGTTGGTTCTGATGAAGAAGGCTTTTCTATGTTATTTTATGGTTATTGTAAGTTTCTCCTAAATGGCAATATAGCTGTCAAACTGCGCAACCGATTTCAACGCTGTTCGCAACTTGCTAGTTTTGGGCCCCTAAAAATATTGATTGAGAAACGCAGCAAACAGAGGGAAGAATATTCCAAAGATCCCTCTTTCTGATAAACTATGTGTTATTCTTCATTACCATACTGTTTGTGGTTTGCTTCCGACCTTGGGCTAAACAGGGACATAGCCTATGGTGATATGTGAGAAGTGGATTGCTGCCATGCAACAAAATTTCAAACTAACACAGCAGGTCAGAGAAGAGTCATATATTGACCATACTCTGTTAGATTCAAACATTTTTCAAAGGTACGTGATTGCATCAAGTTAAGTTTCACTATAAGGTCAATACTAAAAGGAAGAACTTTAGAATGTGGTGGTATGCGACAAAAAGTCTACGCCTTATCTCCCTGCATTCCCTGTAAACAAGTCCACAGCCACCACTGATAATAGTAAATTTGGGCCAAAATGTGGTGGTAAAAGGGCTATATCGCTAGTGTTAAATTAAACCATAGCTTAGCATGGGCCAAGTGTTCTTTAGTTTTACCGTATGATTGCGTCTGAATCTGCAAAGCATAATGGGAAACTTGTACTTTGACATAATGATATCTCTAATAATCACTAATTTCACTCTAAGAATTGGGAAAACCGATTGAGAATAAAAACTAGGTATCAATTATATTCATGCATCAGAAACAAATCACCTCAATAATACTAATATCTGAAAACTAGATATTGTCTCTATACTTGTTAGGGAAAAAACGAATCTTTGATTTTCACTAAATCGGTCTCAATCAGTTTCAAAAGGGACAAAAACAAGTTGTAGTTCATGATAGAATCACCATCACATTTTGAGGGCCCTGCAATCTATTACTTGGTCGTTTTGTTGAGAGCCATTAACTACTCAGTGTATCGTGTGATTTTCTTGTCAGAAATATCTTGTGATGTTTTTGTCAGCAATATCTTGTGATTTTTTTGTAAATCCTAGACTAAGTCAATCACAATAAATCAGATCGAGATTGCATTTGGCAGTTGAAGTGGATGCAGATACGGGTATGCTATTCTCCTCTTCTTGTTTCTTTCTTCTATGACGTCGCCAATGTCTTTTAAAGCTCTCCTGAACCTTGACAAAGACAATGACAACAAACAACAAAAATGAGAATTTAAGGACACTCTGAGATGCTTTAAAATATGAAGAGAGCACTTGTGATCGGAGGCGATAGTTTTACACAACGTTCAAGTCATTTACCAAGGTATTTCTCGAAATATCATGAATAACATCAGATATTATTTTGGTCCCAAAAGCCACGCACTAATTGTATGCTCCTATAGCATTAGTAAATGATTGTATTACGTTCAAAAAACGCAGAACAGTTCCTACATTTTAGCCGGACAATGTATCACGTTAGGTAACTCTATATTCAAGTACTATTCTTAAGTCTTATGAAACTACAGCCATTTCAGCATAATATGTTAACACAACAAATGTAATTTGCCAACGACACTATTGCGTTGAAATCTTGTTGACTTACTCTTGCAAAGCCTCCGTGGCAATTGGGTCACATTGGTAAAGCTCGTCGAAATATCCGAGAGACAAGGTGGCGTTTGAGCTCAGGATCTTTGCAATCAGCATTGCCTGAGTGACCGTTCGTTTGCTTGGTATGTGGCTGAGAACATCTTTTTCAGTCAATGCATCCTGAGTTAGCGAGGTCAGGCAAAAATGAAGTTCGATTATCATTGAATATTGGATGCACACTTAATTATTTATGCACGCTTCCATGGTACTCTAAAATTCTTCGGAATGATGTTTTCTACATACTGTATACACAAGAAAGTTCCCACCAACATTGATAATAGAGTTAATTCAACCCATACGTATCGAACATATTGTTTATTGATAGTGAGTATGTATATGCGTCGTGAGGTCTACAGCATGTGGTGTTGTCGCGGTAGGAAAAGGTAACTACTGAGCTAAGTTATTAAACCACTCTTTTAAAGTCTGAGAATTTAGTCGGGTGGTTTTGACTGTGGTTTCTTTACTTTATGACTAAGTGCCGTATATTGTGAATCCAAATCCGCTCGAGAAATTGCCGAATTCACTGGAACAAATCACAATTTTAGGTCTTTCTTTTTACATAAGTTGTAAGACTCGGTAAAAGCCTAAGCTTTCGTTAGATTAGGACTGAATACCTTATTCTTTGGCGGCGCTCCGAGTAGTATTGAGGGGTACTTCAGCGGATGGGCATACTCGTCGTATTGGTTGAAATTTGTCGACGCATGCCAAATACTGCATGTTGTGATGACGTTCGTCAGAACTTTTATCAGTTCGGCGTTAGTTTTGATTTCACCGTCGTTTGGCAGCCCCTGTTGAAGTGTTTTATGATGTAAAATTAGACAGACGATGATATTGGTGGCGGTTTTCTATTAAAGTCAGTTAAATTGATACATTGAGTCAGTGGTAGAGTTTCTGTATTTCTTTTTAAGGTGGGTGACAAAGCAAAAGTAAACAAAATATTGCCATATTCTTAAAAATTGCATAAATTGTACAAATCATCAAATATATTGTAATGAAGAAACGTCATAACCTTTGATCGTTAATTTGTGTAGTTCACTCTACTTCATGACACTGTTCTTAGAGATAGAGAGACAGGGGCATTGCTATTTCCTGAAACATAGAGTTATAAACCACTCCTTGACAAATGCATTTTATATTCTGTGAATAAATAATATGTGCCACCGACTACACGATGAAGGTACATGATATATTTAAAACATTAAAAGCACTAAGTAAACCTTCTGATTCAGCATTTTCGCAGGTTCTTTTGTACAATAAGGAATAATACTGACATGTCATTTTAAAATTTAGCTCGGTCACGCCACTTTTGAAGATATTTTTTCAAATTTAAAGCCTTTCGCATTTAAATCTTTTATGAAAGTTCGAAGAACATGACAATATTACCAGGATGTGCTGCATTTCTACATTCAAACAATAAAATTGATTGATACTGCACTATATACAGGTAGTCCGATTTCTCTAGGAACGTCTCTTGTACTTATATGGATTGTTCTATATGCCAAATGGCAGTGAAATGTTAGTTTTTTAATGATAATCATAATCAATCATAATGAAAAATGGATATTGATGTAGGTGTAATGTCAATATTACTGATCTTTAATTTTTAAATACAAATAGATGACCAAATTACTAATAGACGAGTTGCAATGCACATCTCATACTTTTTAATCGAAGCTTATAAACATCCCAATATTGTACGCCGAGTGACGTTGACAAGCTTCTGAATAAGTTATTGATACTTTTTAAAGATGAGCCATTATTAGCAGTACCTATTTTAAAACCGGTACCGTTTCTTGTCTTTCAAAACAAAAAAAAAACTGGACAGAATGCATGGTCTTTGGTCTATACCTGCCGTTATCGTTCGTTAAATTCCAAAAAGGAGCAAGTCATTCGAGTAACTTTTGGTGCGATGCATGACTTAAAATTACTTTAATTTCTATATCATAGCGTCTTCAATACCTCTTTCTGTAAAGAACACACATTGTTAAAACCGACATTGATTGGTATGGCCAAGTAATTTAATAACATTCATTGTACCTTGATGCCGAAGCCTTTTGGCATAGGTGTAGCTAATTCTTTTGCCCACTCTCTCAGCTCAAAATCCTCCTCCAGTTTAGCTTGTGTGTCTGCAAAAATAACGGTCAACAATCATCAGATTTAGCAATGAAACTCTCTTGATATCAGATAATTAACATAAGGATTTGGCAGTTGGAACACGTAAATTGCGCTAGATATTTAGAGATGCAATGATAGCTGTAGACTTGGTTCAAGTCAGTGAATTTCTAAAAGTAAAATCATTTGCAGTAGTTTCTCATGTGTCTCTCCTTTTTCATACAAACCAGGTTTTCCTAGCGATTGAATGAGTTACCTTTGAGTCTGCGCGGTCCTGAGTTAGTTTCCGACGGATTCCGGGAGAAACTCCCCTGTATAGCGTTCACCCAAATTATCGCGTTTACCCCACCCGCGCGTTTCACATGAAAACAGAACACGAATCATCGCGTTTACCCAACTCAAAGACTCACAAATCACAGACTTGAACCAAGTCTATTATAGCTGTAACGTTTTATGATAGTTTATCATTTCTCCTAGTAAAGTGTTTGCAATACACAGTATGAGCCTCGCCAGCCAAACGCCTTTTGCATAGATTTAAGTTACAGAGAAATGAATTGTACTTCAGACTGAACTAAGTTTCAAACTATAAAATTGGACGTTAAACGCATACAGGGTGCTTTTTACGAGTTGTACACTTGGCCTTTAGACATTTTATTAAAGATCTGTATTTTACAGAAAGATTGAGCAAAAGTTTAAAATTGCTTGTTTCCAGGCTCATATTGCTAAAACATTTCTTGTTTGCCAATAACCGTATGTATGTTAATCAATTATCGAATGCGTTCTAGTCCATGAATTACTGAATTTTACACTTACCATAGTTCCCATCAACAATCTTGGTGACGTAAGACTCTATGGCCTGGCAGGTCAGAATACCGTCATCACGATACGGGTAATCTGGAAGTACTTCCGGGTCGTCAACCCCACGAGATTTCAACTCTTCCCAAAAATCGGCCTGCAGGTCAAACCTCCAGGTCTCCCATCCTCGCTGCATAATAGCCTCCGCCCCGATTCTGCCCATGACCATTACTTTATCGAACCAACCTCCGGGGTCCATCAGGGTTTTTATCCCTTTACTAATACCATGAAGATCACGACAACAAGAAAAGAGAAAATTAACACGATACCAACGATACATATACAAATTCATCCTCGTATTTATTGAGTTATGTCAAAGGACCTTCGTGTATACTATACTACGCATACACACACACTCACACACACACACACACATACATACATACATACATACATACATGCATACATACATACATACATACATACATACATACATACATACATACATACATACATACATACATACATACATACATACATACATTTATACATACATACATAATGTATACAAGTCCTAGTAAATTACACTGGTCTTCTAACGGAAAGGAGGTATGTGTATGACTTCAAATCTACTTTGCGATCCATCGAGAAAGATGGTTTAATTGCGTGTGAAATAGCCTTAACTTCATTGACCCTTATTATCTTCATCCTCGTGCGTATTGCTGCCTGTAGATCATGCTAACTTCACTGCCAGTAATGTACTTACTGATTCATTGGCAATAGGAACTGGAAGTGCGGAATCAGCAGTCTGTACAACGGATGAGAGGGCGACAGTTGACGATTGGTACACACAGC
>LD345889.1:89482-123819 GCA_001465055.1 Ptychodera flava
TCGACGTACCATACGTTCCCGAAAAAGGCATCTCGCCATATCTCCAGCATGGCTATATGACCGGAATTTGGCAGGTTTCTGGCGTCGAATTTATCGATGCAGCCCCTTTCGAAATCATTTCATTTCTCCAGACGTTGTCCAGCCTGATGACGTCAGATTTGTCACCGGACTCGTTATGGAGAACGATGTACATTTTGCATCGGTACCAGATCCCTTGAGGTCTCCAGTCCGTACGTATATGGTAGTGAACTATACCAAACAGGTTTCCCATGTTGTACTCGCAGTGTTTTTTTTTTGAAAAACAAGCTATATGGGCAAGGGAGTTTCGGTACCAGCCGTATGGAAATTACACGATTTCCACAATCTTGTTGGCATATTTTCACCTTTGTGGCGTATGCTATACGTATATTGTATGCGGTTGACAAATTATTAAGCAAAATATACTTATACCTTTGGTGCACTATACATATGATTGAGTTTATTGATGGGGTATTTAGAAGAGAAATTAATATTTAGAAGCGACATTTAAAGAATGACGAAATATTAATAGAATTATCTCTCTCAATGCACAGTGGGAAATCAGTCTAGGTTGGATAGTAAAAAATGCAATTGTGGGAGAGATTACATGCATCTGTGTCGACATACTGAACGTCAGCACTTCCCCTTTTCAGAAACAATATGGTAATTTTACTCATGTCGCCGTTGCCCATTTCGCCGTTCCATCTGCCTACCATGCTCTGAGGCCACAGAGCAGGAGAAGAAACGACAAAATTTATTGCTTCATTTTCATGGGTAGTACGGAGTTACATTGGCATCAAGGAGAACTCAACGGTTTCGTCCCCTGTCTACACCTCTTGACTTTTACTATGTAATGATACCTATGTTACCGTATCCTATACTTTTCTGCAATGCTCTTTTAGGGGCATAATATTCCTTAAATCAAAGGGGAAAAGCGGTTGACTGTTGTTTTATTTTTTAAAACTCAGCAGGACACTGCTACTTTTGAAGACCTTGGATTTCATTCTGTCAGATATGAATATAAGGGTTATTGTAACCCTTATATGTAACATTAACAATTTGAATCTAAGAACAAAAGGTGTGATTGAGAGATGTATTACCCTACAAGTGTCGTTTGATTTGTTCAAAATTAAACGTGAAAAACCAGGAAAAGCGGGCAGTATGTGATAAATTCTGTTTTACTATTAATAGCGCTTTGTGGAGTTCGAGGGTTTGGACACCGTATTTGCCATTGCAGTCAAAGACGGCGATATCTTGCCGTCCATGGAGAGCTCGTGAACATTACCTTTGAAAAAACTGGACGAGTTGCACGACTGAGGAGTAATTATATGGAAAGGGGAGTGTTTTCACTTGTCAGGTGGGGGATTCAGGTAAATGCTTCGGCAATTAGAGAACGACAACCATACTGTCCCGTACAGGTAAGTGCCTTGTATTATACTGAACAGATGTCCGATACAGTGTCCGAGGAATGAGGTGACAGATACGAGGTTACTGTGCGCCATAAAACTGAGGGTATACAGGCGGAAACTAATTGATTTCAGTTGGAAAACTAGTTTTTTTCAGTTGGAATATGAAGAGAAAGGGTCATTCTAGTCATTCTTATGTTACTGAACGCAAAGACCGTCTTATAGACGTGTTCATGGATGCATACAATAAAGAACTTGAAACTAGAGTGTAAAACGTTCATAAAATACAATCAAATCCCTAATTTTATTCAAACAAAAATATTCAAGGATGTAGATTAAGTTACAGCCAAATGAAAATTTGGAAAATGTACGAATAAAATTTCAAGCGAAAATGTTGATTTGTCGTCGATACCATTCACTAATTACGAGTATTTCGACCAATTAAATCGCTCTTGATAAGCTCCATGACAGACGGTTGATCACAGTAGTCACATTAGTACCAGTTATAGTTTGTTGACCTCTAAAATAAGAGGAAACACCTTAGATCCAGGACCGAGAGAGTATATGGAAAAATCTTTAACTTCGGAAAGGTAAAACATACAAACGGATCGACACTTGCATTTAAATAAGCAATAGCGAATAATACCTTTATTAGTATATCAGTGCCAGATTATGTGTGAAGAAATAACGGTACGTTAGAAAATTTTTACTTTGAGTCTGTTTTGTTAGGATAGGTTGTTTTACTTGGCGAAGAAACAATCACTAGTCATTTTTCGGGACATGAATTGAAAAGGTCCATCGCAATTTACACAAAAAAAAGTATTTAGTTTCCGAAATTTGAAGGACTTGACATGCATCAGAAAGTAAAGTTTCTGCAATGCTTGTAATAGCGCAAATTAATTTTTCCCCGCTCCATTTTCCTTACACCTTGCAAATTAATTTGTTAAACAAATGTATGCCCTTGCTGATCAGATGCCAAGATTGGTATTATCAGTACCTCAGTCGGTATAAGTGATATGACAGTGACTGTTAAAGTGACACTTCAAGTTAAGAGATGCTCCAAGGAACAATTTCTTTTCAGTTACATAATTCCTCCTTCTTTATATATGCAAAAGGTACCAGAAGAGTGTTTAGCACCAGATCTCCATGGTGACTGTTGTAACGTCACTTTTACAGTTTCTTATCTGCGGTATTCAAAGAGCTATGAAGACCGTGGCATCAAATTGATGAATCATTACAAAGACTTGATGAGATGAGGTATGAAGTGTACATTTTCCATTTTCGTTCGTTATTCCAAAGCCTTCAGCAGGCCCCCGTCTTCGTAGCCAGCCCGATACGGCAACGTCAATGACACAAACTTTATCAGATTATGGTCGTTGGTGGCGTCACGTCTTCAAGTAGCAACATTGGTACTCTATGTCCCTGCACTATCTTTAGATTTCCTGCGCTGCACAAAGGCCATAGCTAAGACGATCAAAGTCGAAGTTGAGGCACAGGCAAATGACAGATAGAAGGGACTCCTTGTGTCTTCTGTCATTTCGTACAGTTTGCCTGCGATAGAAACGAATTATAGTGAGACATGAACGCTGACGCAGAAATATAATTTTAAAAGTTTTCATTCATGACAATATTAGTTTTGCTATTAAAGGGTATTATTCTGGAAAAGCAAACAGGGGCAGGTAAAATACCTTTCGTAACAAAAAGGCGTTCACAAGCTATTTGTTTGGGAGAGATGAGTAACTGGCTCCCCCTAACGTCAGCCGGCAGGAAACATGCGATTGGGCAGTCAAGTTAATCGTGATGGCGCCATCAGTCAAGGTTTCAGGTTGAAATGTGTTTGACCATGTTTAATAGCAACTTCTATAAAGAGACTTTGCCTCGTAATAATCGTATTGCCCTACTCTATCGTCAGCGGGAGTTTATGAGCCTTGATGTCATCATTTTGAAAAGAAATTCAGACATGATATATAGGAAAAGGATTAAAAATCAACATTTATTTTCAAAATATAGTGCTTCTGATTGGCGACGTCGACGTACAAGACTGTGTTAGACCTGAATGGAATGGTCAAATCTTCGGCAGCTACAAGGGGACAGAGTAACTAATGATCCTGTTCATAGTATTTTAGAGTGCATTTTTTGAGTAAATTCAAACAGCCGAATCTCATATTGCACATTGTACATTGCTCAATATATCATACCTGCAACCGGTAACGATAGGCCGCTTAGCCCGTAGGCGGCGAACTGTACTCCAATTGCGCGAGGAAGATCTTTCACACCAACTATGTGTCTCAAACACACGATTACTAATGTAGTTGAAACTCCCTGGCACAGTCCTATAACCGCACAGCATGCTGCCATGAAGGCGTACCTCTCCAGAAAGGTGAATACTAAAATACTGATCGACAGGACGGTCAACGTCAAGGACAGCAGTGTCATCGGGGACATAATCTTGGAGTCGACAAGGCAACCGTGTCCTACGCGTCCAATTACCGAACTCACGCCGAAGAACGTAGCCAATGTGGCGGCCTTCATCCGGGGTATGCCAACGGCAACTGCGTGTACAACTCTCCAGATCATTCCCATCTGACTAGATGAGGTGTACAAAATTATGTATATCAAAAAGCTTCCGTAAAGCGGATACTTGCGGATAAGGGAGCAGCCGCAAAAACGAGGTATCAGTGTGAAGACTTTTACTACACCAGTGCAATTCGGGTTAGTAGGAACAATTTCTTTCCTGTGCTCAGAAATTCCATCAGTCTCCTCAAAGGAATTGGAAGTGTCCAGACAGTTCTTCAAATTATGGTCTCCTTCGATCGTGCAGTCCTCTTTTTCGGAATCGACATATTCACTCTCAGCAGGACTTTGTCTCGAGGACACCTTATTCCGTTCACGTGGTGCGGGTTTCATGATCGCAGCGGCGACAAGAATATTCGCAGCTATCCCAGATATGATCAAAAAAGCCCCGTGCCAGCCATAATGTTCCATCAGGGCTTCCGACATTGGAGGGATTGCCATACTTCCGACGCTTGCCCCAAGTGCGGCGAGACCATTCGCTAGTGCATAGCGTTTTGTGAAGTACTGTGCTACGATCGACAGGGCCGGAATGAACATTGCAGTTAAACCTATTGCTGTAGGAAAAAAATCAGAAAAATGTTTTACTATATAGTGAGTATTTACTGGTCGAAACTTGATATTGTGTATCACCACGCTACTTCAAGCCAGTGTGGGTCACAAGGGACTTTGAAAGTGTTTAAGAGACAATCTATCGAAAAGCAATCTCATGGAGCATGCATAGATTAATTTTGCACCACGAATTTGCGATGTGATTTGCGAAATCATTTATTTTTGTTTCAAAAGTATAATTATCATTCAAGTTTGAATTTTTTTACACAAACGTGGTACAAATATAATCTCTTAAGAGACAATAAAGCGATAGGTAACCTGGTGCATACTTTTGAAAGCACAACAGAATGAATGAATTAATAAATCCGTCAACAATTGGGTAAGACTAGGTACATCAATAAATTGTTCACTCATAAATTGCGACGCCGTAAAAACATGGTTTTTCGTGACGTGCGATTATCTTTACCGTGTAAAACTCCAAAGGTAACCATAAGATGTGCCAAGCTCTGGGCAAATGCAGACAGTAACATGCCAACCGTTGCTATAATAGCTCCGACAGCGGCGACCTTCTGTGCTCCAAATTTCGATACCAGATATCCAACAGTAGGTGCTGAGTGATAAATTGAAATATTTACTACTAGTTTACTATCATACTCGTTTGATTCGGGAATTTCGGTTTTCTTTGTTCACATTCAGAGACTGTATCACACACGAGACTGAAAGATCCGTAACGACTTCACAGAATGTATTCTCCTGCAGGGCTGTGATTAGACTGGAAGATCCGTCGCTCGAGGGCGCTCTCTACGAAGAGAAGGGAGGGTAGATAGCGCCCTCGAGCGACGGATCTTCCAGTCTAATCACAGTCGTGCAGGAGAGTACATTCTGTGAAGTCGTTAGGTAAGTTTATAAATTAGAAACTGAGCATATTTCAGCACTTTCCAATTCATAAACTTTTCCATGCATCCACATGAACTGCTAAGGAGTTCCAGCATCCAAGTTCAATTTTAATGTTGCAAACACATTGTGTATTATTTATGACGCTGGTAAAAGATCCATTGGTCAAAAAGGTTAATGGCAAATTTCCAAAATTAACGCTCGGTCTTCATATTCAATGAAAATTTATATTTCAGTCTGAAATGTCGAGTTCCACGTGTCAACGTTGGCACTTTCCACAGTTACTTTTGTAGTTCTTTGAATTTGCTTTTCTTAACAGACCTCGATCACGTTTTTTGTTACAGTGGTTACGTAGAAATTATCATTCCTGACCCCATGTTATTAGTATGTTGAGGGCTCTGATATAAATGGCAATATTCTGTAGCTCAGACAACCGTTTTGAAATAAAATGTAATACTAATAGTAAAAATAACAACAACAACAACAACAACAATAACAACACAATAATAATAACAATAACAACACGACAACAAATACAATACTTATGATAATAACAATTATTATTATAATTGTTATTATTATTATTATTATTATTAAATTTTATAAAGACTTAAACATGTTTGCTTGGACAAATATCTTCGCATAATTTTTCCTACGTGCATGAATAAGAACAGAAAGAAGGTATCACCTACCAATGGCAGCAATAACGAGGCCTGCTGTCGTGAACATCCATGAAACAGTTCCTGCAGCCTCGTCGAAATATCGAAGAAACTCTATCATGAAGAGACCTGAAGTTTGCACTATCCCTATGTAGTACATATGAATGGTAAAGCTGGCCGCTACGACCAGCCATCCCCTGATTGAACCATCCGGTGAGTTGTGTTCGTCCATTGCTGACTACTTTTGAGTTCGATTTGGCGTCTCCTTCTTTAAGAAAATTACCATTATGCAATTTTAAAAGCATACAGAAGAGCAACTTAACATTTCTCTCTTCGACATTATCATTGTATGAAATTGAAATCACTCATCACAAACTTCTAAGATAAATAGATTTATGACGATTTCATCTTTATATGTATTTGGCATGCTACCGCATATCTAATTTTGATGTTTTTACACAAAAATCTTAAAATAAATCGCAAAACTTGATTGGAAAATTAGCGATTCATTCACAGTACAGCATACTATACCTCTCTCTTATAATCACGAAATCTTAGTACGCAAATTCAATTGAATGATGTGTTCCCTTCACTTTCCAAAATATTGCTTAATTGTGAAACAAATTGTGAAATATGCAAAAGGCTCATTTATTTTGGTTAATGACGTCACGGATCTTTATATCAACGTGAAACCATGATATGTTTGTTTGCACGACCTTTGTCTGTTTTTATTGTTACAAACATTTTTCACTGATAGACCAATGTCGATTTACTTTAACATCACGAATAAATCATCCGTAATTGTCAGAGAGACAGTATAGACACATTTTGAGCAAGTTAATCAACAGGTATTTAGCTTCCATTAATTCAGGACGGACAAAAGACACTACTTATGAAATTTTTGAACTTTGTAATTATACAAATAAGATCTGATCATGACAATCCTGCAAGAACAATCGATCAAATTGTCCTCATTTCATAGTACTTTTATTGCTGACCAAACTTTAGTTCAATGCGATAACATGGGAAAACATTTACAAGGACGTTGATCGATGTGCAAGGGTAAGCAAGGATATAGATCCATGAATGTCGTCTCTTAGTCGACATGGAAGGGACGGTCAAATAAAATTGGAAAAACTACAAAATACATTGTTACGAATGTCAAACCAATCGATCGAGGCATATCCTAAAGTGAAATATGAGTTCAATAAGCTATATATCATGACAAAGCTGGCGAAAGATAAGGTATATCTTGAGACTCGTGCTTAATAAATGAAACAGCGTTACAGATTGTCAAATTCTGTAAGCCTCGAATCATATTTCGAATAGTTAGTGTCTGACAATGAACTTGTATCATGCAACTTTTCTTTCTGTACTTGATTATTGTTGTGCTGTATGGGTAATAGCTAGAAGATGATTCTACATCGACTTTAGAAACTTCAAGAAAGAGCCTGTAGGGTTATATTGAAATCGATGTTATAATGTCCAGTTTCCGCCCGCTCCTTTCTTCCAAGTTTCAATGATTGGCTACCTATTGATTTCCGTATCGATTATTCTGTATCGGTTCAGCCATCTTAAAATACTGAATGGTTTTCTACCTGATTATTTACAGCGGTTATCCTATGTTTCTGAGATGTATCATTCCAATACTCGAAGATCTAGCAATGCTGATTTACATGCTCCAACTTTTAAGACAGCAACTGGACAGAAATCCTTTGTATACCGTGTTGCCAACAAATGGAATTGTATTCCTTCATCTATAAGGAATACTAAACGTTTGTCACAGTTCAAAGCGCAGTAACGTAGTTTTCTACATACTAGGCCTAAGAAGGCACTTCACTTGATTAGCTTTCGTCAGTTATTGTTAATTTCGTATCATATTTTGACTGTCAAAGACAAATTTTGTATTTTTGTTTGTATATTGTGCTTCCAGGGCGTTGATTAAATTGCAATATTTTGTAATTCAGACAACCTTCTTGAAATAAAGTGAAATTACAACAACAACAAAAACAACAACAACAACAACAACAACAACAACATCAACAATAATGATAATTTCAATAACAAAACAACAACGACATCAATAATAATAATAATAATAATAATAATAATAACTGTTTTTGAAAACCAAGTTGGTTCCGACAGATCGAATCGAGCATGTCCCGTCCTTAGCTACAACTATAGCAGTTAAAATGTAAGCACTTGCAAAGAGAGGCCGTTCTAAGTTCTCAAAATATTTTTGTTTCAAATAGTAAGTTAAACTACTGTTTCAGAATAGTTAAAAACCTGTTTATTACCCTGTTAGAGAGTTAAACGGATCAGAATTGCTTTTTGTAGTAACAGGTTACTTAAACAGGATCTGTAAGATTGACTGACCTTTTGAGTACTAGAACAGCGACATCCCATATAAGCGCTGTGTTCCAGCTGCAAGTCGACTATATTAGGCAATATCTATGATTAGATATTTGTCTGTCGGCCAGGTATTAGCAAATTGGTAAGGTTCTGGCTTAAGGATTTCAACTCCTTGCTGAGTACAGGTGCATTACGTGTGCAGTCTGACGGACTAGTCAATAATAGTAGAGGACCTGTTCACAATCAGAGAGCTTATATCTGTATAAATGGATAGCGGTGGGACCACTGTCCTTGTCTTGGCACTAATCTTGTAACTCAAATACAACAATGACAGGCTTGCCCTTGCAAATCCATAACTAAGATTTTAAGCAGATAAGCGGTACTTAGGATATCTCGTGGAGATACATAAATAATCTACTATCGCAATATGTGGTATAATAAAATGACCTTGAGAATGCAGGACGCAATGACATGAACATTAATATTTCAAAAAGGGCACTTTTCATGGCGTTTCTCTCCATATTAATTTGAACCATACGAACATGTTTCTGGTTTCTGCAAGACTTGTGGAGCATTTCGCATTCATCACTGGTAAGTCGTAAGGGTTAGGAGCAGAACTGAGTAACACTTGGCCAATGCCGAAGAACTTTATAAGTCAATATCATGCTAAGAGATATAGTTGCTTCAAAAAGCTGTGGGACTCCTAGAAACGCGTGTTTTTCACGGTGCATATTTTGAACTTCAGACGAGCAAAGTCAGGAACGGAGTAAAATGATTTGAGTCAAATTGAAACCCGTACTAGCTGCAAACGTTGATGTGTCTAACTGGTGCCCCTTTCCGTTGATGACTGATTGTACTAGACAGTACAACACGGAGGGTCTTCCGACGAACATTTCGAAGACGTCAGCAGGCGAGCTGTTTTATAGCCTGTTTACAACAGCGGTTATTTACACAAAATTAGATTTATCGCTTACTAAGATCTTACATCAACCCAGGTTTGATGTCACAGCCCTATTTAAACTAAATAGTTTTGTTTCCATATAGATAAGCTTTTTGTATAATATACAGGGTTCGTGTGACTTTGAACTGCTCCGCAACACTGCAACAAATTGTGAGAATTTCAACAGCATCCCTACACAGATTTACAGATTTTACATTTTTCCTTACTGAGCACCTCGAATTCTGTCCTCTCGCAGCCCCTATAAGATCTAAACATTGAAGAGTTGAAACTGCCAGTGTTGAGGCGAGATCAAATACCTCTGTTTAATAATCGATAGTTGTAAATCAATTTTAAAATAGCGAATATCTTCCAAACCATCTTGCTCATGACTATTATCTTAACAAAAACTTGGCGAGTTCGACTGCATTCGGGTAAATTACGATGTCTAAATTTTGATGCAGTTTTCTTTTACAATGGATAATTTAGGTAAAGACGTTTGCATATTTCTACCATCCGGTAAGTGAATTTGTTGAAATAATAATTTTGATCCCATATAAAAGGTACGGGGAGGGCAAAAGGTGACAGATTCCATGTTTCTGTGCTCCGTAAAATCAAGAGTGTTGGAGTGCAAGCTGGCCGACTTCGATTAGAATAATGAGGGAAATGGTCACACTAATGTTTATGGGTGGAGAACGCAAATGAAATTCAGAACAGCATGTTGAATTGTGAAATAGAATTCTGAATGGCATGTCGTGTTGTCAAATGAAATTCAGAACAGCATGTTGAATTGTGAAATAGAAAATGAAATGGCATGTTGTGTTGTCGAATGAAATTCAGAACAGCATGTTGAATTGTGAAATAGAAAATGGAATAGCATACACAGTTGTGGAATAGGATACGGAGCAGTGGAATAGCATGTTGAGTAGTGAAATAGAAAACGGAGTTGCATGTCAAGTTGTAAAATCAAAGTAGTAATTTTGGCATGGA
Organism: Ptychodera flava; assembly: GCA_001465055.1. NCBI lineage: Eukaryota > Metazoa > Hemichordata > Enteropneusta > Ptychoderidae > Ptychodera > Ptychodera flava. The sequence continues at coordinate 99,862 of LD345889.1, forward strand.
TTGGACACCATACGCGTCCATACAGTACATTCAGTACAATGTAGTTACAAATAGAAACCAGAGTGCTACAAAATCTCTATGTTGTCCCATTTAAAAATGCAATTATCTACACAAAGGTGGAAATGGAAAAAGAATTAAAATACAGCAAAAATGATTAAAATTTCGTCGAAACTGTATTTCGAAAAAGGAATTTAAATTGAAAGACATAACATATACACATTAAAGAGGCACTCCCACTTGGTAACATTTTTAAAACACATTTTTTAATGCCAACGGTTGATATTTGATGTGGTGACTGCGCGCGGATCGCGAGATACCGATAAAACATGTCCTCAAAAAAGTAAAAGCTTGAATTCCGGTGGCCCACCTAAATTCAGCTCCCGAACATCGAACGTTCGACACTGGGGCCATTGTCAACTAAGCAATGGAGTACGAGTCTACGCTGACGCTGCTGTACGCCACAGTACCACTCGCGTCGGTGATCGTTCATGTCCCATGGGAGAAAGCTGAGTCTTACTGACTTGGCGAAAACACGAAAAACAATTTTTGTTGATTCCACCAGAATTCGTATAGGTGACTAGCACAGTTTCGTGCGGTTTATACATAGCGGCCTCCGCGTGGTATGCATAGACGCATACCACGCGGCGAACCACACGTAACCGTGTGGCAGACGACAAAATGTAGTCATCAGAGGCGGCCAATATTTTATACGTAAAAACTGATATTTATGTGGTATTGGTCAAAAATATAATACAACTGATTGAGAATAATGAAACCGACAAAAACTAAATAGAAGGTTTAAAATCTTACCTGAGGTAAAGGCATAATGCTGTATATAAAGTCTTCGCAGTGGGAGGTAAATTGATTGCGTCGTTCGAACTTATGATGGACTCCCTAGAATATCGCCCATCAACACAACAACAAACCTTCGGGGGATTTCGGGTCATAATCAGAAACGATCGTAAAACTTCGGGATGTGAAAAATACGCTCGGGAAATGACATGTTTTTATCGATATCTCGCGATCCGCGCGCAGTCGCCACGTCATATATCGATCGTTAGCATTAAAAAATGTGTTTTAAAAATGTTACCAAGTGGGAGTGCCACTTTAAAATATGCACTTAAATAAACTATAGTGAATTATCTTCTTAATGGCACCTAGCGCAAGATTATGTGTTCAGTAGGCAAGGCCAATAGTGCAATATTAAAGGGAATCCGTCGTCGGAACTGCGCCTGTGCGAGTTTCTTGTTTAAAAACAATGCATTTCATGCACGATATCTAGATGCACCTCATGATCATAGCTGCAACATTTAAATTATACTGTGTAGATTATGACAGAAATGTTTTAACTTTCATCAATCGCCATCGTACAGTGTTTACATTGGTCATATGGGTCCCATGCGACCTTTGAGAGCAGTTCCGACGACTGTATCCCTATAATTTTGATTCGACGTTTCATTGTGCAAAGAAATAAACAGAAATGAATTATAAAAGGTCTATTTTAATTTGAATGAAACATCATTTGCGAAGCTTTGAAGAACTGATATGTATTGGACAGTCAAGTTTCAAGAATAAATGTATACTGTAAATTTATTTTTTCCCGGCCTATTTCATTTGTTTACAAATCAACATGTTAAAAATCACCGTCTTTTCCAATCAGATGCTAAGACAGCATGTCATTTTGTCTCATTCAGTGATAACAACATGTTCTGAAGTGCTAAAGAACAGTGTTCTATCATGTTTGACACTGGAACCTGCAGTTACGGCTCAAACTGTATGACTGATAAGTGCGGAGATAAACCCTGTATGTCCGCCGTTAGTTGTGGAGATGGCGACAGAAAAGTTTCTCCAATACTATGAAGAACGTAACCTCGATTGAGAAATTTGGACGAAGATTGTTGATGAGATGAGCTGTAAAGTATAATATCGTTTCTCGTGTTTGTTCAGCATCTGTAAGCCTTCATTAGGTATTTTATCACATGACACATGCTGCAATGTCAATGACACAAACTCTACCAGATGATAGCGAAGATTTGGATGACTGTGGATGGTACAGTCAATCCTTAGAAATTTCACCACTCTCCACAGTCACTGTTCGCTCTGTAGATTTCCTAAGATACACCAGTGACATAGCTACGAAGATCAGAGCAGAAGCTGAAGAACAGGCGAATGTCAGATAGAACGGTGTTCGAGTGTCTTCAGTGATTTCGTACAGTTTACCTGCAGGAGAAACGAATCAGTAATGAGACACAGGGGCTAATAAAGAAAATTCCAATTACTGTGATCAAACCATCATATTTGAGTTTCAGTTAAAAGACTGTTCGATCAAATGTTGATAACCTGCAGGCCTGATGTCTTACTCCATACTAACATTTTACGAATCCGGATGTTCGTACTTTCGAAAGAAAAAATGATACGACATATCAGCAAACAATTAAATGACAGCACTTTCTTTTCAAATTAAAAATAAGTTATATTCCATACATGGTCCTACTGACGGCCAGTGTACAAGTTTGTTCAGCTAGGTCTGAATGAAATGGTCAGACTTTTCGGCTGTTACATTTGTCAGAGATACCAGTGATTAGGCCATTAGACAAGTGTTAGTGACTTTAAACGCAATCGTATTCCACATTGTGTACTCAATATAGCACAGCATGTTATACCTGCAACCGGTAACAGTAGGCTTCCTAACCCCGCAGCGGTGAACTGTATCCCAATGGCACGAGGAAGATCATGCAAACCAACTATCTGTCTGGTACACACGTTTATCAGGGTAGTTGCAATTCCCTGACACAGTCCTATGACCGCACAGCATGCAGCCATAAAGGTGTAACTCTCCAGAAAGGCGAAGACTAAAATACTGATCGACAGGACAATCAACATCAAGGACATCAGTGTCATCGGGGATATAATCTTGTAGTCGACAAGCCAGCCATGCCCTGCGCGTCCTACGGCTGAAGTCACGCCGAAGAATGTCACCAGAGTGGCAGCCTTCATCCGGGGTATGCCAACGGCCACTGCGTGTATAACTCTCCACATCATTCCCATTTGGCAAGAGGAGGTGTACAAAATGTCGAATACGAGAAGACTTCCGTAAAGTGGGTACTTGCGGACAAGGGTGCAGCCGCAAAAATGTGGTATCATTAAAAATACCTTTGCTACAAGTGATTCATTCGGTTTCCTTGAAATAATCTCCTCATTATGCTCATCAGAAGTGCTACCCGGTTCATTCAAGTTGGAAGAATGCGGGAGATTTTGCAATGCACGGTCGTTTTCTGTCGTACAGTCCTCAGAATCGACATCTTCGCTTTGTCTGGGACTTTTATTTAAAGGCACATCATTCCGATCACGTGGTGCTGGTTTCATGATCGCAGCGGCGACAAGATTATTTGCACCAATCCCAGATGTGATCAAGAAAGCACCGTGCCAGCCATACTGTTGTATGAGGGCTTCGATCAGTGGCGGGAATGCTATCGCTCCGACGCTTGCCCCAAGTCCGCAAAGACCATTCGCTAGTGCATAGCGTTTTGTGAAGTACTGTGCTACGATCGACAGGGCCGGAATGAACATTGTAACCAAACCTATTGCTGTAGAATAAAAACAGAAGCGCGAATTTGATTATGGCGACATTTTAATGGTTGAAACCGAATTTTGTCTCACATTATATGGTACTTCCCAAGCAGCCAGTGTCGTTTACCACGGACTGAGGAAGAGCTCGAAAGACAGACCATTTAAAGACATTTTGAAAGACACATTTGCAACACAGATTTGCAGTGTCATCTGCTTCTACTATAGCAATCCCTGAAAATCATCAATTTTCTCCACTCTCTAATCCTAGTAATATCACCTCAACATGTGTGATTACCGATAACACAGTCATGAAAACACCGGGTCCCGGGTCCTTTTCTGCCGACGATAGAGCAGAGTTTGGCATGATGAACGTGCCTCGGGGACAGATATTCTGACTCTCAAACTTTTACAATTCTCTTCTGATCTACCACCTGTGGGGGTTTATTTTAAAGCTCTCGGTGTAAGAAAACTTTCCGAGCTATGGCCAGTAGTTGGTAAAAATGCACGTTTCACATTGTTGAAGCACACGTTAGACATTTTGTCAAACATGCACCACTAAAATGTAAAAATGTCTAAAATGAAAAAATCCCGACTTCTGGCCATGGATGAACTTTCCACCGGCTTAGTTTTTCGAAAATCGAAAATTTTATTTTTCTCCATAGAGTAAACACAGGGATGTTGGCCATTTTGAATTTCAAATATCGGTAAATCTTGAGTAATTTGTTTCTCTAGTTCCAAAATTTTCTTGAGTTTTGAAATAATATGATTGAACTATTCTTTGAGGAAAGTTTGAGCAAAAGTTAAAGTCTTTCACTTTCGAGGCGCATACTACCTTATGTCAAATCTATGAAAGGTCGATGAAATGTCATTAAGGTCATGTCTTTAGAGTCTTAGATATCTGTCGCATTGTTGCATTCAAAAGCCTTTCTTAGCAAAATTCTTAAGTGATGCAGCCGAAATAGCATAATGTCTTTGCTGATAAGTTTTGTCAAATATTTTACCTTGTAAAATCCCAAAGGTAACCATAAGGTGTGCCAAGCTCTGGGCAAAAGACGACACCAACATGGCAAGTGTCGCTATTATAGCACCGACAACGGCAATCCTTCGTGCCCCGCATTTCGAGACCAGATATCCAACAGCTGGCGCTGAGTGACAAATTAAAATATATATTAAACAACAGTCTAATATGACATTTGTTTGACTAGAAAAATCAAATTTGACATTTGTTAATTCTTTAATACTACAAATCTTTGTCTCGCGCCCATTGTTTGAACCATACTGCTTACTTTCAATATTTAATGTTCGATCCATACCTCGGACGTTTATTGAGATCCCAACAGCGGCCGCTATTTCCTGTTAGTATCCTTGCTGCCGTAAGGCAACCACCGTATACAGCGTATAGGGTGTCACTGCGCGCCGAGTGGGAGAACTGTTTATTCTGTAAGCGCTTAGGTCAAGTTTCAAATTAAACCAGACGTAAGACGTTCTTCACCACTTCCATTCCTCTCAACAGTTTGGTTTTAAGCCCTACATAGAGTTCGAGCATCACAATTTAACGGTAGATGTTGCTCAGACAGAGTGCAGCATAATATGTATAAATTGCAGAACGTAGAGCATGTTTCCTGAGAAGACACTGTTGAATCAATAGTTTTGTTTTTATTGAAGAAAACATTCTATATCTCTTAGTTATGTCAAATTTTTCATATCTACATTGGCATACTTCCTACCTTTGCCTATGATATACTTTTCCATCCGTTTTCTCATCATTCCTTGATCAAAAAGATGTTTCTCACTATTGTAATGATGTGAATATGTTCGTTGTAGACACTAATAAATGCAGAGGTGTCACAAAGGATCAAATGAACATACAAAATCCTTCGGGAAAAAACTCCACAAAGTTACTGTACGATAAGGGAATTCAAGTAATATCACCTACCTATGGCAGCAGCCATGAGGCTTGCTGCCGTGAACATCCAGGAAACGGTTTCTGCACCATCTTCGAAATATCGAAGAAACTCTACCATGAAGAGGCCCGACGTTACCAATATCCCGACGTAGTATGTGTGCATTGTAAAGCTGGCTACCACGATCAGCCATCCCCTGATCGAGCCATCCTGTGAGTTGTCTTCCTTCATTGTTCCTTAGCTTATTGGAATTCGATGTGGTGTCTCTTCTATTAAACAAATAGAATGGCGAATAGTCATACATTTTAACCCTTTCACCACCATGGTTTGTCCCAAATCCATTGTTTTCTATGGTAAAGTTGGACCTGTATACAGGGAACTGGGGGTGAAAGTGTTAAAGATCGTACAGAAGAATCATTAAGGATTATACTTTGTTTAAAAGAGAATTATCATTGATTTATATGAAATCGCTCATCACAAGCATCAATGATAAAGCCGGGTCAGTTTATCACGATTCTGTGTTCCAATTTTTGGTGATACTTAGCATAAAACATCTAATCAAATTTTGCTGTTCTACGCAACGATTTCCCAATTAATTACAAGAGTTGAAGCAAATTACTAAGTAGAGCCTAATTCACACAGACTCTGTGATCACTCTCGAATAATCGAATAACGTTGGAATACCCAGAGGCCTGCATATTCAATGTTAAACTTTCGTTTTCGGAAAAGGTTAAAGGTTATGAAATATGCTGAGGCATGATCAATTGCGGCCAAGTCTCCATAAATTTTCATGTAAACTGGACAACGTTACATGCGCGTTTTCACGAACTTTGACCTGGGTATTAACTTTGATCTATTTCATGGGCCGTGAAACAAACAAACATATTGGAGAACTATAGCAAGGTCATATCTAAACGTTCCATAGCTTCGATCAAGACGGGACAAATTATCATGTTCTGAATTTCAATACACGCCTAGTATAGCTGATCCTTAAGGTCATTGTGAGAAAGAGATTATCTTTTCTTCGTTTGATAAATATGTATTTGCGACCACTTTTAAATTAGAAATGATGTGCTTAGAAAATAGTTGCAGGGCGTTAACGTAAATAGACAAGCGACAAAGCAGACAGTATGATGAGTCGACTATGCGGCGAAAATTGCCTAGCGGTCATATTGGATCGGATCATTGATTTGAATTGTGCGTTCATGTATGTTCCCTAGTCGAAAGAAATCACTCTAGACGATGGACTAAGAAATATGAAGAGTATAGCCGCTTTATTGTCGATGACTATTGTTGAGTGTTGAGAGAATATGCTTGTTACGAAGAGCATTCGCTTAATCAGCCGTACATAGCGTAGCTAATCACAAACTATCGGCAAAATACCGGCAAAAATCACTGAAAGGTTCTTGATCATATTTCTGAGTACTCTTGTTCTTCGTGACGGATACTTAAACGAGGTATAAGTTAAGACTAACCTTGTGTGTAGTAACACCTTGTCAAAGCTGCCTCTCACCTTGTCTATGTTCCCACTGCAAGTCGAGGATGACAGACAATTATCAGAGGTCAGATGTTCGTCTTGCGGACAGGTGTGATGAGTAAATATTTGGGTTCTGGTTCAACGACTACAACGCCTTGCTCGGACCACTGCATAAATTGTTCTTTATGTCCGGCTGACCAGTGAGTACTTGTAGACCTGTAGCACGACAAAATGTTTGGTCCTTTTTTACTTTGGACATTACTGAGACTACCATATACTTGTTACAGCACTGACAGGTCCTGTAGTCAAGCCAACACAACAATGACGCTGGCCAACTCTTGTAAATCACATAGAATTGCTTTTTGAGATTTAGTTTGTTTTACATACTACTGGAAGTACCTATACTTGTCCCAGCACTGACAGGTCCTATAGCCAACCCAGCATAACAATGGCGCTGTCAAACCCTTGTAAATCACATAGAATATTGTATTTTGAGATACAGCGTTCGGTGACAATATAAAAAAATATCAACGCCGTAAAGAGTATAATAAATCGATCTGAGCATAGAACGCAGGGACACAAGGACGTGGACATGGATCTTTCAAAAAAGGCACTGTTCATTGAGCTTCTCAGACTCCGAATCCCTATTCCGGCAAGAGTGGAGGATATATAGTGCATATTTTTCATCAATGACTGGTCAGTCAGATAGGGTTAGAATACTGCGTCCCCACTTAACAATATCACAGATCACTCTAATTCTAGTAGGGCCGGTCGTTGGCCCATGGGAAAACGATATCATATTCATACTTGAAATTTGACCCGGTGTTCCTATAAAGGGTGCAAAATAAGGAATGTGCAAAATTAGGAATGTAGTAATATACAAAATAGAGGCCTCGAGGGAAACCCTTTTATAGTTCATACATTTTTCTAAAGGTTGGTGTCCACAAGTCCAAACTCGCGCCCCCTTTCCGCTGGTAGCAAATCGTACCGGTGAATGAATGCTATCTTGACATATAAAGGTCTCCTTAGCAAATTGTCAAAAATGTCAGAGGCCCCGTTGACCTATTTAACTTGTTTGTACCAAATTATTTACTTAATTTTAGATTTATTAGTGACTACAAAGGTGGCCATAAATGTTATAGCAGCCCTGGTTTGACAACACAGGCCCATTCAAGCTGAATTGTTTTGTTTCCATGCTCAAAGTATAGCTCATTACAAAACTGATAATCTTTCACGTTTGTGCAGTACACCGTAAGCAACTGACCTTTGATGGTTTTCTGCAACACCCACATGTAGTAGTTTCTGAATTCGAACGTAATCCACATGCAAATTTACTTATTTACAGTTTTTACTTACTGTGTACTTTTGACCCCTCAGGCCTGATTTCGTACATTGGAAGTCATTAAGCCATTAGTAGCAAAATAATGTGTCAGCTAATTGCTGTCGTCGTCCGTACAATATCCATCATTATTTACAACGAAAAATCATGCCAGCTACATTATAAAATGATTTCGAAATGTACAAGTATGCACTATGAGACACATGACTGTAAATTCAGTATTTTTCAGAAGAGCGATCGACATAATTATTTATGCAATAGTTGATTACGCTATAGAATATAGTAGTTTTTGTCACTAATATCATTAATTTTTAACATTGATAATAATTAAAACTTGAGTTATTTCCGAAAGTCTATTGGACAAACAATGTGAACTGGCATTTCTGTAAAACATACACTCAGCAAAAGTGGCCCTTTCACGCTGATATATAAAAACTAGTCGGCTGAAGATACAGATTACAGATTTTGAATTAAGACATTCACGAACGCCATCAGCGGAGAAAAAAGATTTATTCATGACACCAAACCACGTGTATTACTAACAAACGTAAATGATTAATAAGTGCAGAAAATTCACATCAGAAATTAAATTGTTTTTTCCTTTACGCAGTCTTGGTTACGATGGATCAAATAAAGATTTGCACTCCGGTTACACATTACTATCGTGATCTTGTAACAGTCACTGACAATAACACGAAAATTTGCCCGGACAAAAGGACCATTATGATATGATTCTCCCATGATACAAATGGATGTCTGAAAACGTAAAGGAAGAATGTGAGGCATACCGCCGTCAAGTTCAAGCCCTGAAATATTACGATCCTGAAAGGACTTGAGCGACATGTCAGAATCAGTTTTGCTTGCATTGATCTTGGGTTAAAACACGTTGGGAAGTAGCACACTTTCTCAGAACGAACAACTTTCGACTTCTTGTCTCAGTGGCATCTAGAGTTACTTTGAAAGTGTTGTGTTGTGCTGCGCTTTGTTGACTATACAGCCCGTTCCTGAGGGATTTTTTGACTTCGTGTGACCAATTTCTTAAATTCAAAACGTAACCTTTTACTTTGAGCTGCGTGTGGTTAAGTATACATCACGTTACTGTGTTTTTTACTTCATGTGACTAATTTCTTAAAATTCAAAACGTAACGTTATACTTAAAGTTGTAAATTTAAAAAAAGGCGATAAAAGCGCTGACTACAGTCCTTTTCGTCAAAACAGAAGGCAAATCCGATGTTTTTGCGCTACAACGCCACCGAGCGCGGTCTCCCGCGTAACAATTTATCGCTGGTATCAACTGGCGACTCACCAAACATAATCAAAGTCTTTGTATACAGATGATAAGAAAGAAATTCGTTTAATGGTTTGTCACCATTGTCCTTGCAACAAACAACATCATTAGTTTCACAAATATTTTACAGTCTAGAGGTGCCAGTGTGCACTGTGGAATCCTTTACTTTCAAGGTTTCGCCTCTCGCTTGCCGGCCGGAAACAGTATTATTTGAAACCATGCCAAAGTCAAGTTGCCTCAAGTCGATAAAAATGCTACGGTTAATGGCATCAATCCTGTGATGTTGTCTCGGTGTCCATGGCATTGACTTCATCTCTCTGCTTCCTGCAATGCACCACCGCTATTGCTATGATCAGAAAACCCGCCAATAGCACAAAGGCAGACGCCAGATAGAACGGAGTCTTCGTGTCCTTTGTGAGTTCATATAGTTTACCTGTGGGAAAAAGGGAATGAGGGAAAGACCAGGGTGATTGAATAACTTCATTAATGATGAAAATCGGCCCTTTCATGATGAAAATCGGCCCTTTCATGACCCCTGCATGACTTTCTGTCCTTGTATTTCTCTGCTACGATTCAGTAGTTTAATCATTAAATCACTTGTTGCAACCAAAATGTTTGACTGAATTTCTGTTCTGTTGCTCAAGTAACGAATTCTCATTTAATTAAGTGGCTGTTTTTTTTTTCTTGAATCATTAAGCTTCATTCTGAAAACTACATGTTCCCCAAATACTATATGAAGTTAAGCTAGGTTTGTAAAAGCTTTATCCTGGCGGGTTTTTTTATCAGGCTATAATCATGCCTGGTGATTGAGTCGGAAGATGGCAAATATCTTACTTTAAGTTAGTAGTGAATACATGTACAATTATAGAGAATGCTATGAGAGATCTGTAGTCCCTTGTTTTAGAAATCAATTAACTTGTTGTGCATTCGTAATGCACGTATTCCGCACTATGGCTAAAGGACAGCTTGCGTCAGTGACTGTAATTTTGCCAAACGTAACACATAAGGTTATTCGAGACCAAAATAATGTGTGATTGACTAGTGGCATTGTCCAGTGAGACGTATCGATGTTTTCGTAGGATGTGACTGCAAAGCAGAAAAAAATCTGTAATTTCAAAAGAAATTACAAATATAAGCTTACTCTTTCTGAAAATGCTCATATCCGAGGGAGGTACATAGGGAAGGTTAAATGAAGGATCTGGTGTTTGGGTACACTTGAAAGCACAAGGTCGTTCCGACACTTGGACAAAATCAACTTTTAAGTCCGAAAATGCTGACCACCGCCGTAGTCGTCAGTTGGGCATGTGTGATCTTAGTCATGTCAAACCAGCACCTCGTACGCCGTTGATGGCATCATTTCATTCTGCAAATTTCATACATGCTACAAATATCTTGACAGGTACTTTTCCCCATACGTTCACTATGAATTATTGCTCTATTTCAGCTGATCAACACCAATGACTCTTCTTTTGGTGACGACAGCTCAACTGGTAGAGTTAGAGCGCGAGAACGGTGCACATGCGCATGAGACGTGCATACTCCCTTATAGTTGAATGAGCTGGATCTCAAACGTTTCATTACCGTAAAGCAGAGAAACTTTGATTTCGCTCAGGCTAAAGCTTGTTGCTACGTACACGCATCAGTGGAACCATGGAGGAATGACAATAAGAGTAACATAAATCTTTAATAAGTTCTTATAACACGATTGGAACTAATTTGGGATAATTGGATCTTAATATTTTTCAAATTTTTGTAAACTGTTAGGTTCCATATAGCTGAATCTTGCAGTATTACAAATTATCCATAAAAACAAGTGTGTAACTTTTAAAAAAAAGCAGATGAGCTTACATGTGCAGATTAAAACGACCTTACTTCACCATCCAATTATACCAAATAAGTTCCAATCGTGTTTTATGCAAAATCAGTTTGGCGGCAAGTTTTGTAATTAGCAAATGGAGATCGTTGATTCGGCTCTTGTGACCAACTTAAAGGAGCTTCTGTCCAAACACAGCGCGGACATTACAAAATTTATATGTTTTATTGTGTTGTTCCATCACCCTAACTCGGTATTAACGTTATTTTCACTTAATGTAAAAATATCTGTAGTAGTTAGTTTGATCATACGTCTGTTGAATGACTGGATCGCGTAACATGCTCACAATAAAAAAACATCTGTTGGGACATTTTGCCCTATTAAAATGAATTATTTTTGTTAAAACTGCAATAAGTTAATGTATAGGTGAGGTACGCTTTGAACAAACTCAACAAGCATAAACGTTCTGTAATCACAGTTCTTCATACCAATGTAAATCCATACCTGCAATGGGTAGTCCGAAGGCTCCAATCCCCCTCGCCGTTATTTGCAGTCCCACTGCCTGAGGCACATTCTTCAAACCAACGATCTGCCTAGCACACACCGTTGCAACCGTAATCGAGACACCCTGACAAACACCTATGACCGCACTGCATGTAGCCATGGCAGCGTAATTCCCCAAGAAGGCGTAGATGAAAGAACTTAGCGACAGTACCATCACCATTATAGACGATAGCGTCATTGGAGATATAATCTTAGCGTCAATCAGCCAGCCATGTCCTGCCCGCCCAATTGCCGAAGTCACGCCAAAGTATGTCACCAGAGAGGCAGCCTTCAACCGGGGAATGCCGACGGCGACGGCGTGTACGACCAACCAGACATTTGTCAGTTGAGCGCCAGCACTGAATAGTACTATGAATACCAGGAACCATACGTAAAGTGGACTTCCTCTTAAGAGACTACAGCCGCATAAACGTGATACAGGTGAAAGGATTCTTGTTGCACCTGATTTATTCGGTTTTCCAGAAGCGAACTCTTCGCCATCAGTATTCACCGAACCCTCTTCATCCAAGGACCTGTATGCATCTTTGGACTTTCTCGACCGTTGCTTCTCATCATCTCCTGTGACAGTCATACAGATCTCTGTTTCGGGATCAGCATTACCGTTCTCCTCTGCAATTTTCCGAAACCCAGCATCGTTCTTCGTGTTCGACACGGGTTTCATGACAGCAGCAGTGACGAATGTATTTGCGGCAAACCCGGCAATAACCAAAAATGCCCCATGCCAGCCATACTGTTGAATGAGGGCTTCTATAAGTAGTGGGAATGTGATGATTCCAATACTTGCTCCGAATGAAGAGAGACCATTTGCCAAGCCATAACGCTTGTGAAAATACTGTGCTACCATAGCTTGGGACGGTATGTAAATTCCAACCAAACCTGCAGCTGCAAGTAAAAGACCATAATAATGTTACCCTAGTGATGGCGGATATTAATTAACAATAGTTCGAAATGAGTGCTGTGTATTTTGAAGGTATATTATTAGATTGGCCCCAAGTCGCTAGGCTTTTCTCGGCAGCACGCTTCCACTAAATGCGACAGTCTGCTGAAGTTTATTACTCCAACGTACTCTGTTTTGATGTTTACATGCCCAAAGACTTGGAGCAAGTCTTGTATATCATGTAATTCGTGTATGTATGTATGTATGTATGTATGTATGTATGTATGTATGTATGTATGTATGTATGTATGTATGTATGTATGTATGTATGTATGTATGTGTGTGTGTGTGTGTGTGTGTGTATGCATCAATCACCTGCTGAACTATCGTTAAAGTAATCATCAAACACATTTTAAATATCGTGTCTAACTGTTATTTTGAACAGCAAATAAAATGAAAAGGTATACATCCTGTTGATTTTCTGTTATTTGCACATTGCATGAATATGATGTCCAAATGTGTCTATGAATTTAGCACCAGAAGACATACCTTGGGGATGCATACCAACATATTTTGAATCAAAACAGACTCATCCTTTTTTATCTCACGTGTTTGACACACGTGGGCTTATGGTTAAGCGATGTCTCTGTGTGTGTGTGTCTGTATACACGATATCTCAAGAAGGGCTGGACAGATTTTAACCAATTTTTTACATAGCTTCAGATGTCAAATGGCAAGAACTTGGTGGGTGTGGCTTGCATATTTCATACTCATTTGCATAATTAACGATTTAGAAAAAAGAGACATACATTGAGAACGGCTGCACAGCATTGGATAAGATTTGCTACAAATATTGATCACACAAGGATTTATCGGTCATGAAAGATATAAGGGTGTGACATGAAAGTTAATTGCTAATTTGCATATTTGATGAATTTTTCTAATTAGGTATATATATCTGCACTGACTGAATCAAAATTAAAGAAACTTGGTACGTATATTGAAGATACTATGGTTTAACATTACTGAAAGTCGTTAAGCATTTTAACTTCACCAATTCCTAATTTGCATATTTAATGAACTTTGCTAATTAGGGTTATAGATCCTGATTGCCTTGACCAAACTTGACCAACCTTGCTATGTATATGGAGGATACTATGATACAACATTATTGAAAGTCATTAAACATTTTTTACTGCAGCCAATTACCAATTTGCATATCTAACGAACTTCGCTAATTAGGTATATATATCTTGATTGCCTTGACCAAACTTGACGAAAATTGCTATGTACATTGGAGATACTATTATACAACATGGGACCATTGAAAGTCATTTTGGATTTTTTCTGCAGCTTATTCCTAATTTGCATATTTAATGAACTTCCCCAATTATGGTCATATATATTTTGATTGACTTGACCAAAGTTAATGAAACTTGCTATGTACATGGAAGATACCATTGCATATTTAATGAACTTTCCCAATTTGGGATATACCTTGATTAACTTGACCCAAGTTGGCGAAACATGGCAAAAATTTAAATTCACAGACAACTGCAATATATACTGAAGCAATATATACTTAAACACGTGAGCATTTTCAGTTCATGTCTGGTTTTTAGAGTGTTACAATAGTAACAAACTAACAAACATCTCTAAGTGAGTGAAATTACATAACATAATTTTAGTAGCTTGAACTAAACTTATGAGCATGATGTGTTAATTTGCAGCCTCGACCTCGGAGGATTTGAAGGGCAAAGGTCATGACATCTAAGCGTGACGATTTCCTTATCTAAAAACAATATACGTCTTCTACAAACGTTCGCAAAACAAGTAAAAAGTATCCGAGAAATTTACAAGTAAGGTGTACGAGAAACCATAGACCCTAGAAAATTTTCTCTGGTGTGCATGGAAAAATCGGCAAAAAACCGGCTGTAATTTTTGCGCCTGTTCGATCACAAGAACCTGTACGAAAATCAAGATATTCATATATCCTTTAAATGGTATCCAATAAAGAACTGTATTTTTATCAATGGTCTCCTCTCTCTTTTCTTAATGCTTTAATTGGCAGCCCTGATCAGTTAACCATACACTGTTGTCCATAAACACTGCCTAATGCAAATGAGCTACCGCTGGGGCAGGGTCTTTATCAGCTTTATCTCTGAGCAAATTTACAAACTGTGCACAACTTTCAAAGGAGAACAAAGGACTAAAATAACATAAACAGTCAATGTCAACAACCACTAATGTGAGAACCAGCGATTGAGAACTGCCCCTTTAAGCTAATCGTGGTGATTAAATCAGTTAGTTACCATCTCGCGAATTACTAATGACCTGAAAGTTTCCTTCTTTCATGTTATTAGTACATCGATCGCGAGATGTTGATTACTGACTTACCTAGTAAGGTCACCACGGTTACCCGTTAGCAAGGCTAGGCAGTGTTTATGGACAAACAGAAGTGCGTGATTAATCAATCACGGGTTGCAATTAATGTTCAGTACGGAAAGGAGGCGATTGATTGACACAATCTTTCTCGGAAATATCACAGATGCATAATTAAAAGGTCGATAACTGAACTTCCAACATTTCCTTGTGATTCAAGTTAACTGTGTACAACGCAGTTAATGATGTGCACATTCAGCAATATTAAATTGTAAATTTATTTATTTATTTATTCATTTATGTAACTTGATGAAAATATATGAAATATATGTGAAATTATCATATATAAATTATTTTACTGATAGGTGACGGTGGATTCTGCTTACCGTGTAAAATTCCGAAGGTAACCATTAATTGTGCAAAACTCTGAGCAAAAGCACTCGTTACCATGGCAACTGTTAGTAATGTAGCTCCGACGAAAGCGACCTTCCGTGCTTCGAATTTCGATACCAGATATCCTGTTAAAGGTGCTGAAAAATTGAGAATATGGAATGAAACATTGTGAATATAGAATGAAAAATTTAGCACATAGAAAATTCAGTTTCTGTACCATTCGATGATCTCGGCAAATGTCGAGTAAATTTCTAAATTCGCGACCCCGGATCCCTGCTTGAACAGGTCCCGTCTCTGTATAACAACCATTTGTCCCGGACGATAATATTTTAAATTCATTGGATTTGTCGGAAAAAGTGTGAGTGTGAGCTAATAAGATGGTCCCATTCGATGCACATCAGCGCTGGCACCAAATACACGTGTATGTATATGTACCTTCAACAGACTTTGAAAGAAGCGTCTTGAGAATCATAGTTTGTTTGTCGTTTCTGTTGACGAAATCACAGTCTCTTCGAAATGTAGCATCGGCAACATAATTATTTTCAATGATATAACCCCATATTTCTGCACAGTAACATAAAATTGGCAGAATCATGGAATTGAACATTTTTTGGCACTTATGTGAAATGTGACCTTAAATTTGTTCCTATCTGTCATGAATATATTTGCAGCTTTGCTTGCTTGACCTGCTTGAGTTGTAACAGGTTTTGATCAAATATTCCGGTATAATAAAACTAATCCTATATATTTATAGTAGGAAACTGCTACTATCTCAGAGTTGCCCTAGAACCATATTTCTTTGCGAGCATGGTGACCGCCCTTTTCGAAAAATTACCATTTTTTGTTTTCTGCAAGTCAACCAGCATTTAACCCTTTATAAAGAACATTAACTTTCCTATTGAATCCGTGAAAGTGCCAATGTCATCGGCATCATAATTAACAAAAGTATATAAAAAGGTCATACATGTCTTCGTGAGTTGAATACCACTGTGGCAAGAGTTTGAAACGAGGGGAATGTGTTTGAAATCATGGAGTTTAGATCTTCTATGAAGAGTGACAAGAGTAAAGGACCTAAAGTGCAGCCTCGTCTAACACCTATTGGACAGTCAAAGCAATCTGTCTTAGGTCACATTTGCTGCCCTGACGCATTCCTTGTCTCGGCATTAGAATGCATTGATTTAAGAATGCGCATCATTTTACCATCGACACCAAGTGATTTAAGTTTAAAGAGGAGTAAAGAATGGTTAACTCTATCGAAAGCTTTAGAACAGTATTCAAATAAAGAGTAGACTTTCCAACGCCCGGTACTGAGGGTAATACTTACACAAGGCGGCACTAGACAGGCTGGTTGCTGTGAAAATCCAGGAGATAGTATCAGCGCCCTCTGGGAAACTTCTCAGGAACTCCACCATGAAGAGACCGGAAGATAGCAATATCCCCTGAAAGTACATCTGGATGGCGAAACCACTGGCAACAACCAACCATCCCCTGATGGAACCTTCTTTTTCATTATCGGAGGCCATCACGGGTTGCTTCAGTCCAATTGCGTCTTCTTTTTGTGTGTACCGTTGACAAATATTGTCATGCAAAGACACGAAAAATGGAAGCAGTTTTATTCACCCAAGCGTCATTTACTTGGTTATAAAGACATGATAGTGTAGATTTTTCCATCCTTGATCGTCATGAAATTTAAAAAAAAAAGATTTCGAAATCGTGTTTGCCTAAACTGACTTGTTTACTTCAGATGAAATTTTTAAAGAAATGGATGAAAGTCATGACAATATGACATACAGGAAGATGTCCTGAAAGACTTTGGAGCAAACACACAACAGAATACACATATTACAAAGTCTGACGAAGATTCGAATCCACAACATACCGAAACAATAAGTTTAATGTTTGATGCGAAATTTATGTGTTGTTCCAAACTGAATTATCTTTTATAAATAGCATTAAAATATTCAGTTTGAAAGGGAAACGTGAAATTAGAATGTCATATGACCAGAGGCAGAATTAAAGCGTGGTTATTGTATTTGACAACTGCTGTTGACTATGGGTGTGCGGAATCCACAACATACCGAAACAATAAGTTTAATGTAGAATGCATCTCGGGGTCAGATATTCGGACTCTCACATTTTTACTTTCTTTTCTCATCTACAACTGGTGGGAGCTCATTTTATAGGTCTTTGAGTAAGAAAATTTTTTACTGTCTTAGCTTCTCGATGGCGGCCATTTTGAATTTCAAATATGGGTAAAACGTTGGGTAATTTGTTTCTGTAGGACCAAACTTTGCACGGTGACCCCTAAATATTATTCTTAATTTGGTGAGAGAATGGTTGAGATTAAGTCTTTCATTTTCGAGGCGCACGTTACTTTAATGGAGCTCGGGAGAATTTTTAGCTCACGACCCGTCACAAATTTTGTGCTCATCCAGGCTGACCAGCAAAATTTCAAAGGCCGCCGGCTATTGATTAGATCTAAAGTAGAGACCGAATTTTTATCCAGTCGCCTTCACAATATTATATACATGTCATCAAAGGCCTCCTGATACATGTAAACACGCCAACTTGATAAATATAAAGAAGGGCATTCTTCTTTTGCTTTGGTCACGTGTGTATATTTGCTTCGAGGCTTGACCGTACTCTGTCTATAGATTTTAATATTTCAAAACGTTGAAATAATCTGGACAGCCTACTTAACCTTTGTAATCAGCATTAACGACAACAGTTGTCCTTTAAGGTAGTTCGCGCCTGGAAAGTGAAAGACTTAAACTTTTGCTCAAACTTTCCTGAATGAAACTTTCAACCATTCTCTTATCGAATCAACAGTAAAAATCAGGGGTCAAAGTACAAAGTTTGGAACCAGCGAAACATATTACCGAACAACATCTTAAATTTTGCCATATTTGAAATTCAAAATGGCCGCCATTCCTGTGTTAACTCTTTGGGGTAAAAATAAAATTTGGGACTTTCGAAAAACTAAGCACGTAAAAATATTTCTTTCTCCAAGAGCTTTAAAATGAGCCCCCACAAGTGGCAAATCAGAAAAGAATCGTAGAAATTTAAGAATTCGACTATCTGTCACCGTACCGAGGCGCGTTCTTCCTTAACATGAAGTGACAAAACGTTACGGAGCGTGTTTTGTTAGTGACAAACACATAAACTTAATTACATCATAAAGCCACGGTAATGTGGCGTAAAGACACGTCGTTTCTTTAGTGAATTTTACTGACTGTCCCTTTGGAATGGATGATGACATTTTGAGTGGTATGGTTACTCAAACTCAACAGAGAGAAAACTTTAACGAATGACACTGCAAATATTTTAATATCGATCATCGAGGTGATACTGCAATCTGGGAAGTTGATAAAGGATTGTTTTCTTTCTAACGCTAGTCGGGCTTGTGTCCGATTTGCATTAAGAGTCTCAAAATGTAAGACCCCACTTGATTATGCCCACTCTAAGCTTACCATTCCAGCAACAAAGTCTTTCGCTTCTATCTTCAAAACATATATATCGCCCTACCAGTACTGTGTTAGGTCTTGGAGTATCCTTCCCTTGAGTAGGAGCTTGACTAGCGGAAGTTGAGATATTTAGCCAGCTCTAACGCTCACCGTAAGTCAACCGAGAATTTTCTGGAAGTGTGTAACTTTGTCGGTCAAATGCTAGCCTTACAAATACTTTGATACAGTATTCGTGTTGCATTTCAAAGTGACAGAAATAACAGACTGTTATAGAAATCGACAATATGGCTAGAAGATCGCCACCTACGGCCTGTGACTGACATTTGTGTACTTTTATTACGCGTAGGCCTATTTCAGAGAATGAAAATTAAGGTCAAGGGCTCAAGGGTCAAGGCCTTCTTTATTTAGTTCTTTCAGGCAACTGTGCCTTTCACGTTTAGGCCTACGATGTGTCATCTATCGACAGTTCTCCTGAGTGACAACGCGAAAGGCCGCAATCTTACTACCCGTGAACATAGCCCTGCGTACGATGCTGTGTATTCCCGGCGTTATACGGCCTCCCACCACAGGCCTACAACACACATCATCGTATACGCAGGACTAGAGTCCTATACCGTCCTCAGACAAACACTTTTCAAAGATTGTAACCGTATATCGTGTACAACTTTAACGACATACTACTACCACGATATCATAATACCCGCCATATAGTCTCTCAGTATCCAACATTTCTCAGAAATGTTGATTAGCGTTCAATTTTTGTGAGGTTGCTACTAGCCGATCAGACAAGGCATCATGCATGTCATGCGTAAGTCTCAAATCGTATGGTAGTGAACTTGAAGTGATATTGGTGTTGACTTGTGTATTTAAACAAAGTCTGTCCATCTGTTAAATTTGAAAAAATACAGAGTGCCGACAGATAGACATTTGCTAATCAGTGTTCGAGATATAGTATTGTGCTAAATTCCCAATTTTACTGCTGTCAATAAATGGACTCTATACCACGCCGGAACCTGCGTGACAAGCAAATATTAATAACAACATGGCCGTCTAGGTGCGACGTCGCATTATAAATAAAACAGATTGAATAGCGCGAAGGTCACGTCAGAGAACCTTGCCTACCTTGAGCTACTGCAGTGTTAATGTCTCCAGAACCACTACTCCAATTGGTTGTGGGGGAATATCGCCTCTGTTCAGGAATGCGGGCTACGAAATATGGTTGAAGGAATGCGTCGATCTCTAACCAACGTGGATTGTACGATTCAACTAATCTCGCCGACAGTCATAAAATACGAAGCGGACCGGAAAAGTGGGCTGAGTGTTCCTTTGAAATCAGTTACCTTGGAGCACTTCTTGGGTGTCAGTGACCTAAGATGACCTCAACTCCAGCAGCGACCGAAGGGCGCCTCTACCATTAAACTGAACGTCGCATTCTCCATGTTGACGCACAGCTCCCGACGTTCACCATTGTAGAGGCTCTCAATCAAATGACATTTGCATAAGAAGGCCTATCGCCATTCACAACTGGATGTTTACCACGGAACTGTGCGTCACGTTGTAGAAATGGGGACCTTTATTGTATGGTTTCTCACTAAAAATGGGTCGCTTACATCCGGTACAAAGCGGTGAGGGTTAACCATACTCTGGTCGTTTTACAGTAAATGCTTCGCGCTACACTGGCTATGTTTACGAACTGCATCACTTTAGCTTTTAACTCTTTTGTGAAATTAATACACCAGCTTTTGACTGCGCTTGGAAGCACCTCAGAAATCCTTGAATAATTAGAAAGGGTTTTAAGGATGGGTCAAGACATGGCTTCAGGGATACATTAAAAGTTTAGGACCATTAATTAAGACCCATAAGGATGAATTCACAAATACTTAAGGGGATGAGGCTGGAGGAATTCAGGGGCGTTTGAAAGTTTTTGGGTAATAGTGGGGAATGGTAAAGGTTAACAGTGGGTACAGGGTATGATCTGAAGATATTTTGGTTGCCTATTTGTTTACATTTTCAGATTCCACAGTTTCTCAAGTGATTCAATAGCAAATTTATAAAAGAACGCATGAATGAATGAATGAATGAATGAATAACACTTAAGTCATCATATGGCTCTAAAATTAATAGTAATTAAACAAATTGTAGAATCATTTCATGACTTTTATTTTGAAACAGAAATACACTTGTATGAATGTCATTTAATTTTTATGTAGCGGGGCAACAAACTGTTGAGAACTTTTGCCCAATATTTCTGTTTTATTCCAAATAGTTTCTTGCTATCTACAGGCTTCAGAATGCCGAGAATATGTATATGCTATGATTGAATCGGAGTCCAGACTGAGATTCATTGGTCAACAACACGATTGCACAGTACACATCAAGCTGTGTTCGTAAGCTGGATATCGGACAGTAAAGCATGCTGAGTTCGGGGAAAAGAAGAAAAAGTTCAACCTAGTCGACACAAATGCTGCCACATTGACAAAGCTGATGTAGCTACTTCCCCTGCATATAAATGTATCACTGGGAAGATAATGAATAATTATATCAATAACAATGACAGAACAGCCAATTTTACACTATCTCGCTAGTATAATGTACACAATGTATTTCGCAGTGATACTTCCACATTTCCACAACCTCATCATCACCATAACACTTACAGCCATGTGCTTCTTCTATATGGATAATTATATCTGAAATAAACATTAATAATAATAATAATTAGTGATTTAAAATACAAACTTTTTGGCAGCAACATTCTATCAGATGGGGATCAGTGTGCCCCAATAAATACCACAAGAAACCCACCGGTGTGTGTAAGCACTGACCCGTCACTTTAACTCTTTCAGCAATGCATACATACAGGTGCCAGCAAAAAAATTCCGACAGCTGTCATATGTTGAAAGTTCTGTATCTAGTCATGTACTACAGTTGCTATAAAAGTCGAGAGCGGACCGTCCCAGGCCCTGCCAAAAACCTGCTATACAGAGCACTGGGATATACGGATGTCATCGCCACAGTGTACGCAACTCTGTTTCACATTAAGCATGTGCCCTCTTTGTTGTACAGACCTGTATCACAGGGTTGTGTCAGGGCCTTCACAGGGTCCATGACAGAGGTGAAGTATTTTGTTCTTTCGCAGTTTACTGCCTAATAAAACATTGAATCGTGCCTTGTGTTTGAAAAATACTGATCTTGGAAGGAGCGGCGGAACTGTAGGCAGGAAGCATCATTAAACATTTGAAATAATTTGAAAAGATGGTAGCCGTAGCAGTTTCAAGATATTTTTGTTATGTTTGTCAATTACGGTGTCTTGAAACTAGGTCCTAAAGCAAACACCAAATTATGCTATTGCAGCTTGTCAACAAGGCCTTCACAGAAAGCGATCCTATAATAGTTGACAGCAGAGCGTAAAGACATATCTTCCATACTTATGTTCTGCACATAAATCAGAGTTTCTTGTTCTCCTCCCTATATTGAAACACCAAATACTCACTTCCAATATCAACACAAGCAGTATATTGTAAGTTATTTTAACAACATGAAATGCAATCCAGATTGGTGCTGTGTGTATAAAATGCCAACTGGCGTCAAGCGAAATACTAGTACATTTACATGTAGGAAGTAAACAAGAAACTGCTGACTCACACAAAACAATAAAAAACCATCAAAAATTAAAGCTTCTGTCCCTTTCATGTGCCACTGATAAAATATACTTGCTGTGTTCGACAAGGTGAAGACATGGGCATTTCAGCATGGTTCTGTGAGTAGAATGTTCTTAAAAACAGTCACTCTTACACGGAACAAACTGCTATCTCTTGTTATTATCCTCAGGCCATTTAAAGAAAAGTCTTCATTTGTCGTCATTGGATTTTTGAAAAACCTAGCAGCCAGCCAGGGAAAAAAACAAACACAGACAAAAAACACAAGTGTATTAATATAAGCTCAATTTTTTTGGGTTTCCTTTAGAAATATAATATTTTATTTGTAATAATGTTTACATTGTATTGTTTTTTTTAATATTCTCTGAAAGCCTACCAGCACGCCGGACAGCAAACAAAGAATTTCATTTAAAGCGCCTTACCAAAACAACACAGAAAACTAAACCATGATTGACACAAAACAATACAATAAAAAGATATAAAATATTTAGTGTAACATTGTTGGCTTAATGAATGTTTGGCCATATAATAGTCCGGAGTATTTGACATTTTTGATCATATAGTGGTGCAGGATATGAAATGTTTAGGGGTATTGGAGGAGATCTGAAACAAATTAAAATTTCAATCAAGATTCCCCCAGCCCCTCCCCAACACACACTCACACAGTATCTGCGATTGCAGCTTAAGAGTGAAAAGTGTATTTCATGAGACCTCACTGGGAAATTTGCATCTTTGAGCGGGATAACACTGTAAAATACAATATCGAACCTCGTAAGAAAAGCAGTCATGTTAATTTTTTTATTCAAATCGTCGACATATAAGTGAATTCTTTTATGAAATGAAAATTCACTAACTTTTTTTCTTGCATGTGTG
This sequence comes from Ptychodera flava, assembly GCA_001465055.1. Classification (NCBI taxonomy): domain Eukaryota; kingdom Metazoa; phylum Hemichordata; class Enteropneusta; family Ptychoderidae; genus Ptychodera; species Ptychodera flava. The sequence goes on from LD345889.1 coordinate 123,465, forward strand.
TGACACTTTTAATTTCATATTGATTATCGCTGCTAAGTAATGTTTGTTTAACAAAAAAAGAATACTGCCTTCAAGTCGTTGGGAGAGTGGAAAACTAGTTGACTAGAGGAGGAACTTGAACACCTCTCAAGGTTTCTTCCATTGCTGATACTGTGCAATAATGTTAGCATAGCATACTTACATTCTTTGGGCATCACTACATCGACTGATTGCAAGGATTCAACTTAACGATCTGCCAACGTCTACCTGTAAGTTCCTGTAAGAATGCAAATAGCAATGTATGTATGTATGTATGTATGTATGTATGTATGTATGTATGTATGTATGTATGTATGTATGTATGTATGTATGTTGT
>LD345889.1:123874-134553 GCA_001465055.1 Ptychodera flava
GTATGTATGTATGTATGTATGTATGTATGTATGTATGTATGTATGTATGTATGTATGTATGACGTAAGTTTGTGAGCGTGGGACCCAGAGACTTGGCACGTTCAGACTTGACAAACAGACTGATTCTTAATCTTGTTGTCTGTCTCCAATACGTACTCTTAGTCGCCAAAGCAACGCCTATACAGCCTCGTAAAAAAACTAACAAAGTGCCACGATAATGCAATGTAATTCTTTCCGGTCTTATGTTTTCGACGAGTATAGAAGAGGGCGAAGGTACGTCGCTCGAAGCGTGTGATCGTTCAGACGTACACAATGGTCATGAGAACACAAGCTCCATGTTAAGTTGTGGGTCAATATGACCCTGGCTACCACGTATATGAATGTAGTGAGAGCGACATATCCGAGCAGAAGACGGCTCCTTCTATCAAATTCTATTCAGTTACAGACTATTCAGTTACATTTAAAATTTCGCAGCGCTGACCTAGAAGTGGTACTTAGATCTGAGTGGGTAATTTCTCTTTTATCAGTAGATGCATTGTCATCATAAATATTCTAATGACCTTTGACATACTAATGGTCATAAAATCTAAAATTCCCATAAAACGTGTCAACTGCGGATGGCAACGACTGTTTACGGCTGCAAATACGGACGAGGTACATCATTTTCCGTCGTAGAAGACAAAAATGTTTGCAGCAGAATATAGTATAATTTTCAACTGACAAAACAGACCCGATTGAGAAGTTACAAAGAGTAAATTTTTTCTCTTCAAATTGACTCTCTCTCTCTCTCTGTTCCCCACAGCAGCAGTACAGCCACATCGATCCTGTTCATAAAACACTGGACGGTACGTTCATGACATATTTTAGTGTTTTCACATAAAGTGATTTTTATCCTCCGGCAAGCTACTCGCCACCAATGAAAGGATTCGAACGACACTGTTCTTTAAAGATTCATCATCCATCCATCCATCCATCGGTTATATTTGCATGTCCCATTACTCCGCGACATAATCTTCTGAAATTTGATGACAAGTCAAAACGTGTTGTCAGCGTATCTGTCTTAAAATCAGAGGGTGGTATCAAGCTACTGTCTTTGTAACTGAGGTTTCTTTCCGGTAATCGTCGCCTACGTTTGAACCCTTTCATTGCCCTTATAGGAAAGCGTTGCAGAGCGCCATCATGGTGTATATTTGCCGTCCCGTTTGTTTTAGAATGTGTACACCATACAGCATACATTCAGAAAAGATATATGTTTTAGGTATACACCATGCATTTAGAAACGATACGTATCTCCTGATTCAGTTGATTGTTTCACTACTACAATGTTTCAGATTATAAGAAAGAAAAGTCACATCTAAGGATTTTATTGTCGACAGCGATTCTAGAGTGTCTATCCATAGCAGACTTAAGGAGAAAATTCACTGCACATGCGACATCGTCTTCATGATCATTCTGTCTTTCACACGGGTCTTCCACCAATCAAAACTTACCTTACTGTCACGGGGCTTCTACCAATCAAAACCTACCTTGCTGTAGTTTCATCTCTTCGCCTTTAATATACGTTGACATCTTAACACAACGATGAGATGCCCTCAGCTGGCTAGGAATTGTTTTGAACCTTTTACTTGATCAAAACTCATGATTCAAACTGAAGGCTTATGGTATAAGAGCATGCAATGATTTTTATGAGTTCCAGACCCGGTCCGCAGCGTGTAAGTTCACCCATTGCTTGAATGTTGTTCACTTAGCAACTTTACATCGATAAAAACCGCTTTCGGCAAGCGATTTGAGTCGTTAGACTTGATTTTAAAACTTTACCGCCTGTCACTGAACGGAACCGTAGTATATGCTGGTGTTTGAGTCGTGCACTATATAATAAGTTAACGCATCACTGAATTGTCGTTTACTTAGCATTTGTAAGGGCACCCACTCTTTATAAAAACTGGATGTAATGCGCGATTTCACTTTTGGGTTTTGATTTTGAATATTTTATTACCTATCACGGAGCGGGGCCATCTGTGGGTGTTTAAGTTATTATAACGGTGGCTTTCCACATCAAATATTTAGTGGAATGCGTCAACAGCGTTACAGTGATTGATAACGTAATCACCGTGCCTTTTTGTTGCACAACGTCTGGTTTTCGCTGTCACTTCCACGCCTCATGACGATGGATCATGGATCTCCTATCCAATGATTCTTTAACGCTTCAGGGGAAGCTGACTGTACTGAAACCGGCGCTTGAAGCATGGCTGAAGCGGCAGGTCTAACTACTTACTGCACTCTGATGCTATACGTCATGTTCAGCATCTCTATAATTTACTTATCTGTGTATTTCGGGTTTTTACAATAAGTGTTTTTTGTCAGTTATCACAGGGAAATTTGACTTCAAAATTAGAAAAGCTAAAAATTAATATATTTCTAGGTGCATATTTACCTCAAAGTAAAAGTAATTTGTACATCTTTAAAACGTTACTCAAGATTAGTTTTATTCTTGAAATCGAAATCAGTGAAAATTGCGTGAGAGAAACCCACATTGGAAGAGAAGAGTTTTATTATTCTTCAAGGTAGTCTCCGCCTCGAAAGTGAAAAACATAGACTTTTGATAAAACTTTTCGCGGAGAAACTTTCAACTATTCTCTTTAAAAACCAACAGCAAAATTAAGGATCACCGTGAAAACGTTGATACCAGAGAAACAAATGACCCTAATTATTTACCGATTTTTGAAATTCAAAATGGCTGCCATCCCTGAGTTAACTTCATGAGGGAAAAGTCGATATTCACAAAAATAAAACGGTAAAAACTTCACTTACTCCATGAGCTACAAAATGACCAACACAAGAGTTGGGGCAGAAAAGTGATAATTTTTCTTCAACGTCTTTTAGAGTAAAACGTACATGAACAATAAGTTTGTGTATAATTAGCTATAGTTTTGATTTGAATTTGAAATATAGTGTGGGATTAACTTTACTGAGTATTTTAAAGCTTCGCAATACCTATGCCTCTATGTATGATTTTGTTTACCTTAATAGTGCCCCCAACCAATCCACTGTTCTTCATTTGCATAACAAGTGCCATAGATAATTAACTAAATTTCGGTGTTGGTAAGTGAACCATATCGCTGGATGCCCATTGGTAGCAGGATCACTTAATCAGATCGGTAATTTTTACTACACGGAGTGGGCTCCAAATATTTTACATGATACTTTACATTTGTGGCCATACTCTGGAATGCAACTCAAGTTTCGATTTGTACAGTTAAATGTAGCCATACGTTTCTTTCACAAGTGTAAAACCAAGCAGACACTTACTCATCTCTCAATAAGTACAACAACAGCATAATACAGCGTTAATTTTGAAAAAAACCATGAGAATGCTGGGGAAAGTTACTGATATTCAATATTTGGGTTTCAAGTTAATAATATATAGACTCACGTAAGAAGTACCGGTAAGAATTTGATGCTCTTTGCGATTAGACAACAATTCTCGTTGAAGAGATAACGAACAGGGTATGATTTACGACAAAACATAAAGGGATGTTGCAAATAGTAGAACACGTTCTCGAAATCTTGTAGTAGATCAGCTTATGTGCTTATAAGCGAAAGTATGGAAATGACCAATGTCTTCTGCTATCAGAGTTTCAGCCAAAACGTATAAATATTCTCTCACGTGGTCCGGTTTACGTATAAACCTTTCCATGAGTTCGATTCGTCTTCAAATTCACTTTTAGATTTATCGCTTGATCTGGCTTTGTTCTGACATCGAGCGTCGTTTCCATATCATCAAAGTCTATAACTCGAGAGTGAAGATGAGGGTCCTCGTGGTAGTAAGACAAAAAGATGATGATAACCAACGGTGTTGCGAAAAGAATGATCAGGACATGAATCGATAATGCACCCGTCTAGCGGAATGCGGACCGAGAAAACTGCAAACAGTGAACCAGAAATTCCTTCTCAAATTTTCCTAGATTTTGATTCATCTCCGTTTTTTTTTTGTTCACAAGTGAATGTGGTTCGCATCAGACTTGAATTTCCCGACACACCCAGGGCGACATTTCATAATCTTTGCTACGATCTATTCATATTTGCTAGTCGCCTTTAAGCGAGTTTACGATGACTTAGAAACGGGTCCCTGCATCGCACGATTCTTTACACAGTGCAGTACGTATAACATTATCCGACGTATCTGGTTAATAAGGTTGCATTAAGACATATACATTCCAATGTATCGTTGAAACATTTTGACACAGTGAAAGCGAGAAATTTATGCAATTATGTTGTAAGTGCAAATTTAAGAAGGCAAACAAGGGGATAAAATCGTTTGACCGACTAAGTTAGAAATATTGTCCTCTTTTCCTTGTGTTCTCGGAAACTGCAGCCAATAGACTCTAGAGGATAAATCTTCTTTTCCGCCGCCAGTAAATCAGAAAACTTGGAGAAAACACGAAATAAACTTGATAACAAAATTTGCAACCATATTTCAACCTGAAAGGGAGTTACTTCTGGATTATTATCCGGACAATTAGAAAAATGTGTGCAGTATTGAAAATGGATTATGGAATCACAATTTCGACACAGTAAGCAAGTATACACAGAGAAAGCAGACAATGTATATTCATTGAGTAACTTGAATCAAGGGGAAGGAGAACTTTCATTTTGGCATAGTCTGTTGTGTTTACTGCGACTAGCGTGAAGAAATCCATCTTAAAAAAGTCTTCTCGGACATAGTAGGATTCATCAGGGACCATTTGATGAGTTTGTAGGACTAAACGTGAAAAACCTGAATGCTAAACATTCTTCTCGTTTTATGTCTATATGCGTATGTACAACTGTGAACAGGCAAACAGACAGACAGACAGACAAGCAGACAGACAGACAGATAGACAGATAGACAGATAGATAAATAGATAGATAGAAAGAAACAGAAAAATTGATAGATAGATAACTCGACAGACAGACAGACAGACAGACAGACAGACAGACAGACAGATAGATAGATAGATAGATAGATAGATAGATAGATAGATAGATAGATAGATAGATAGATAGATAGATAGATAGATAGATAGATAGATAGATAGATAGATAGATAGAATTCTTCTTTAAACATGATTTGTAATGTTCTATTGAACATATTAGAATTATACCTATCTCATCCGGGTTGTAAACAGTAACTGTGCCTTTCTTTTTTCCACTGAGGGTTGAAAATAATGATTTATACTAAGTTCCAAAGAGATGTGTAGAATCTGCTGCCCGGGAGGCGCTCTTATTAACCTAACAATGGAGGTATGCAAAGGATAATCATAAACTCTTGTTTGTTGTTCATCAATCTGATCTCACATGGCTTCGAATTCTATCAGCTGCTGATAGCTTCCTTGGACAAGACAATGTGTTAAGGGTTCTCTACCTGGAAATTTGCGGCTGAAAGGAAGGTCTTCTTCACTGTTTTTATTCAGTAAGAAAGGAAAGTAAGGACTTTAGCTAGACAATTTATTTTCAGCATGATGATTAACACCCCAGAGCTTCAACTCAAAAGTTACATATAGATGTTCTATACCTAGTAACTTATCAGACAGACATGTATTTTGTATGTCATCATGTGTTTCTTCCCGTCAGCTTTGATATCATGAGGAACAGGATTACTCAAGGTCCAGTGTTATCATAGTGTCATCAGCATTCTTGCTTTATTACATAGGAATATTTATGACCGTATCATCATAACTTCCACGAGGACTATCAACCAGGTTTACAAGTACTTACTGTGTACAAGTCATAACCCTTATCAGTCTTCTGGAATGGGTAGTCAAGATATATGCACGCCTAGGCTGCGTGCTTGTTTTCCGACAGCCATCCTATCAAACCTTAGCGCTATTGTTTTCAACTTCCTCTTGGACATTTCTTTTCTTCGTGACTTTCCGGATGAACCCAAGTCACTCAGCGCTTGCAAAATTCACATATTTTAGCCACGGTTACCCGTCAAGGATATTCTAGAAACACAGACACGTATACAGTTACTTAGAAATAATCACAAACTGGCTTTTTCGACACATTCTTTAAGTTTAAGTCTATAACCATTTAAGCTTCTTTAAGTTTCGCTAAAACAGTTTTTTATCGCTATAGGCCTAAGGAGTCCGTTGACGCCATCTTTGTAGATTAGATCTACACTTGGCAAATGCGGTAAAACACTGAAAACACACACCCCAACGGCACCATCAAGTTATATAACTCATAGTCGCACTTTTTACACTTTTGATTTACAACAACTGACACGAATCGTGAGACACGGCGTTTTTTAATGGAGGACATAAATTAATGGCCGTCTGCTAATTACACCTGACTCTTCTCAACGCTCTTTCTGCAGATGCCGGAGGTTGTAAAATCGCAACACAAAATTGCACATGTCTCCTGATACCACGATCACCGCCTTGTGTCAATCCATGAAACGTATGCTGCACCGGCAACATCTCCACACGTAATTGATAACTCAGCAAGACCTGCGGCCCACGATCTAGCTACTTGATTTGATCCATCAATCAATCAAGGAATCGATTATTTATCCATTCACGGTGAAGGCCGTAGGGTATACAGTACAATATACATTGCAATGAATTGAAGCATTGCAGACAAACTGGCCGTAGTATGAATTCCGTTGGCTTCTCTTAAACATTTGGTTTCGTCTTTTTGGTTTCCTTGCCATCCAATGCGTCTGTCGTGTATCATCGTTGACTACCAAAAGTACACGAGTATCGGCCGACACTTCACATAACTGGGACAAGCTTATTCACTGAACTCTGAATTTGAATCATTCGAATAGGTTTTGCCTCCAGTGTTATCACCATTGAAGTAATATAACGCCATCTATGGCAATATGCCAGCTCTCAGTGCAATGTGCAAATGCTCTTACTGTTTGGGAATCACGTTTAATTTCACGAACTGATGACTAGGTCGGGTTTATAGACTAAGATGTATCACTCTCACGACCTTATTTGTGTTGTGTGGCGCAGTTCGTTAAAACGCTATCGTACACTTTGTCTGATACTGCCACTGTTGAAGACTCATATATATTCCAAAACATTCTTCTTTGTTCTTGAATTTCTTGGAGGTGATAGTGCATAGACAAGGAAATGGTAAGAAATTCATTGTTTACGACGGACTTCTTGAGATACAGTGCATATGATGATGTTTCGCAGCTAATAAAATTCATTAAATGTTTTTGCTTTCGCAGAACATAGAGCCTACTAGAGATGTGTTGTCACTTAACTTCTGTGAACATTTTGAAAACTTCCCTCTACAAGCTACCATATGAATCCAGATATAAAATAATATTGTTTTGATTGTTCCAAATATTATCACAACGTTTCCTTTTTCCACCCAGGGCAAATAAGAATACAAATACGTCAATCACGTAGATCACATGACATGCACGTGATCTAAAACGCTAATGGTTTGCCCGCTGACTCTAATGCAATGACGTAAGCATATCACAAAACTGTGTCTAGCTGAAACGTGAAAGTAACGACCAGGCTCCAAATGCAATTATTTTATACAATTACGAAATTAAGTTGATTACCGGGAAATTTACCCTTGTCACTGTATCAAGTATTAAGTCAGGAATGCTTTTAGCATGGTGTGTAAATTGCCATGCGCTCGACAAAATCAAGGTCTCCTACCTAAAAGCCGGTCGCAGCTCTCTTATAACGGCTGTTGTCGTACATATAGAGATAACATTACCTTCGCATAAGAGAAGCCAATGACATTTTGGTTTTTGTAATCCCATCTGGCAGTAAATCATTAAAACACGATACCATGTTAACTCGAGATGATGGGATGGCGTTTTCTCTTCAGCGATCATGGCTTGTTTGAAAGTTAGTAGCCCACTTCCAAATTTGTGTCTGAAAATCAATGTGCACCGAATTCTAATTTTTCATAAATTTTAACACTGGAAAACCATCTCGTGCGTTGATTTTAACCGGCAAGTTCAACCTTTCCTTCGGCAGAGCAGCATGGATACGATTTTATTTCTGGAGAGCTGAAATTCATGTAGTGAGGTTCTAGTGAGAATACGCGATAGTTAAACGCATGGCCTATTTTGTCACGTCAGATTGTCGGTGTATAAACGGTTGCGATTCAAGTTTAACGCAAGGCCTATATGTCACGTCAAGTTGTCTGTGTATATTAAAGTTGGCTAGATCCCAGACGGAAAATACATTTCCCTCGATCCTCGGTATCATCCGATGGTTCGCCAACTTCAGTCTCTGGCCGTTGTGTTAGCTGTTGAATGCTGTGTGTCGGGCATTGGCCGTCTTTCCAAGGGCCGCTTCGATACACGAGCTGAATCTTTTTCTGTGTGGCGACTGACATGCTTTATACTTCATATCTCTTTTAGAAAGTTTTGGTTCATTTTCAACGTAAACAAATAGTACAAATTCAATCCCTTGAAAGAGCCAGTGAATGCCCAATTTCCATCACAAGTCCCTGACCTTGAAATTGATGTGTACTGTAACATTGTTAAAGTGTGCGTATTTCCTCACAAACGATTTTGTTCAAACCATCACACAAATGACCCAAAATTCACCAGACATCTGTAACATGTACCACATTAAGTAACTTCGAATTCCACACGTGTTGTCCGTGTACACTTATGTCTTATATTTTAATTTATCTAAAGCAGACGAGATTCACCCGAGCGTACAGGATATTACGTTTATTGTCAGTTCATGCATAAATCTGTAGAATTATAATTGCAGCTGTGTAGTTTTTCGCTGAAAAAATGCCTTAAAAACTATACATCTGACCCTTGGAGAAACGAAATGTCCTTAATGTAATATGGATGGAGTCGCCAAGTCGGCCTAGACCCTTCTATGGCTCCGATACTAGCATGTCATTAACAAGGCACCGCATCCATGTCAATGACCGCAAATCTGTGAAACGACACTCGCTGCCGTTTGTTTTTGCGGCTGGTTTAAGGTTCCAGGACAAGTATTGAACCCCTCCAATTAATGAACTCTCTGCAGAAATATGAGCTCGTAACCCCATCAAAGTTATATATTTTCTGAAAGCCTAGATATTGGCAAATAGTGTGTTCTGTATTATTCGACAATCGTTTACATAAGGTGCACGTGACAGTAAATTTGAATAGCCTCTTAAAAATCGGTTTTTACATTTGTCTGCACTAACACTGCTGTATTTCCGGTCGAAATTAACATGATCAAAAGGTGTCATGTTAATCTTCCAAAGTGTATCTACAAATTTCGTTTCACGCTCTACAACGATTATGACGCGGCAATTTTCCGGCCGATAACCGATCGCTAGTCTAACGCATTTCAAAGTATGTAACATCAAAAGTAGGAAAGATTAAAAAATCCCAGGCACGCTCTTTGAGTTTTTATGTTGTCAATCGCTGGTGCAAATTTCAAGGACTTCCTTGTATGCAAGGTCGCTTTTTACTTGCCGCTAAAGTCAACTAAAGCTAACATGCCTTACATGTAATTGTATGTGTATGTATGTGGCATCACAACGGTGTTGACTCTGACAACTCTAAGTTCTTCGGCAAGTAATCAATTACCTAAGGTGTCCTACACAAAGGTACTTGACAGGTTGGAAGGTTGTGTTTTTAACAAACGTCTTGCAGCTCTCTCCAGATTTATTCACTGTATTCTACCATTTAAGTGGCATTCTATGTATGTATGTATGTATGTATGTATGTATGTATGTATGTATGTATGTATGTATGTATGTATGTATGTATGTATGTATGTATGTATGTATGTATGTATTTATCTATGTATCTATGTATCTATGTATCTATGTATATGTACTTGTGACAGTATCATCATTTCAAGAAGAAGTATAACACGTATTCCAACTAAACGTAACGGATATTCCAGGTGTTGCTATGGTCACGTGATAGACAGCCAAGCTAAACGGAAGTGATCACAATAATAAAAGTTGCTGATAATCAACGATATGACTCATTCGGCGTTTCCTTGGCGACAAATTACTCTTGGTCACAAGGTGAAAGTTTTTTTTTTTGTAAATTTGATTAGAAAAATCAAATAATATAGGTAACACTATATATAGGCTGTTATTCATTTCCTATTCATTTTCAGTAGAAAATTGGACAACTATGGAGCGTGATAATTTATCTTACGGTAGCCGTATCCGTTACCATGGAATTAGGGCATTCACGATGACTTTACACGATGACTTTACGGTGCTTATTATCAAGGTATAAGGCAGCGTTGGAAGAACGAGTGTGCAAGGATTGTGAAAGACTCAGCTGTTTGAACTTCGTGTTTGAGATGAAACAATCCTGTTGACGTTTGCTCCAAATTGGTAACTTCATGCAAAATGACGTGCTACAAATCGAATGAAAGCCCATTCATCTCGGCTTTCACTTATCTGATACATAATTGAGTAAATTGTTGCTAATTTGCACACAGCTTGAAGGTTTTCGGCACAGCCGTTTCGACTTCGATGAAACGTTACCGACAAGGAAACACGTGATAAAGCGATATCCTGTCTCACAACCGGTTCAGTCCATTACCATTCCGTGCACGTTCGCTCGTGTCAACGTCGGCAAATATACGGTCACGCGACGTCATTACAGATAACGAAGAAAATCTGATCATGACCTGCTTGTGATGATAAAATCTAAGTATTTCATATCAGTTTGATTTCGT
>LD345889.1:157373-174515 GCA_001465055.1 Ptychodera flava
TACAAAATACTTGTGATGAAATGAAGGAATTAATAATCGTCGAAAATGCTGTGTGGGGCTGACAGAATTTAAGCTTTTTTAAAACACTTTCAACGACTTTTGGAGGTATTTTTATAAGCTTTGAAGAGCCCTTCTCCTCAAGACACTGAAAATGTGAACACAATCTAATAATAAAATTGATGGTGAGACACTTGCTTGGAGTAGAAAACGTATCTACACATAGTGGGCTATTTTATGTAAACACTCTAAAGTTGTACTATTATAAGGCCAAAAAGAAAAGGTTTCGTTTCTTATCCTCTAGCGCGTCGACCTTTTTGTTAAATGTTTGCTTTGAAAACTTGTTTGGACATTAAAATGACTGTTTGTTTACGCAAATGTAACATTTAACTTCTGTAAGATCTCATGCACACAATGTACAGCTCTGAACAGTGAAGTTATCACCGTCATCATGTTAGAATTACCATTGCATATGAACGTTGTCGATTTCGGTTTATCTCAGGTTGGGAGTTGGATCTTCTGAGCAAAAAAAAAAAACACGAAAAACACAGACAAAATAACCAACGACATCGCCACATTATTATTGTAAGTGACCAAGGATGAGAAACAAAGTTATTATTGTTTTCGACCTTACATTTATTGTATAATATGTTTATCACGTCATTTGTGCAATAATATACCGTTACTAAATCATAGGCAGTCCTCTTCTTTACAGACTAACAATCTTCTCATTTTTGTCAAGTCTTTGTACACTACCTAGATACACTTACGTAGTTCTGCTGAAATAATCCATCGTGTAATAGCATTGCGACAGAATGATAGTATATTACAATTTGTCAACGATAAAGACACATCCTTTCCAATCACAATGTAAGCTATGTCATAGTCGAAAGTACAGAACTCAAGCGTTTGTTTTCCCTGGCCTTTTATTAAGAGTGCAACAAATAACATCTCATTCACATGGAACCATTTGTTTAATATGAAACAACATATGAGATAGTAATGTTATGCAGAGATTTATTGAGGTTACTAATGTAGGCATTAATCAATTGACTGGGGTGACATATTTCCCCCTGATGAATACCTACGCCCGTAACATTAAAAAAATTAGGAAATTAAATTTCCCCAGCGAACACAACACATTTTGATGAATACAAAAGCGGTAATTTAGAGGGGAAGGCGTCTAGATTGGAATTTGTCAAAATGGACCTTTCTGCGTCGGGGAAACAGCCGGAAGATTGGGCGCATTTGGTCTCATATAACGAATGGCTACTTTCACATATATTGAGAGGAACATATCCAGATACTTTAGAAATATTCTGTTATGTAGAATACTTTGTGATGTTTAAGACATATGCTTACATCAATGAGAGAAACCCCATGCTGCTTTGAATTGTACGCATTGGGGTTGATGATGCAAGTTACTCTCCAAGGGTCAATGACTATAGACTGGCGTATATCACAAACGTCTGACTGATCTCCGCGTCAGCTGTTATTTAACTAGTCTTGGCATCATCGGTCCGGGCAAAATAAATGAAGGGATAATTCAGTATGTGATTTTCACTCTAAATGCTACCGACCTGCAAGCCAGGTGTGTAAGCCAGGTGTTCAAAAACGAATATACTAATATTTATGTTGGTTTGTTTACTGACTTTAATAATATAAATGTAGAGGAAATAATAGTGTAAGAGTGACGCCTTTTGATTTCTATGAATCCTCAACCTTTGAAAAAATTGATATGTAATATAATTCTGTATTAAGAGGTTTCTTGATCGAACAGAAGACATGTGCTTAAGCGCTGACAGATGCTGATGAATTTCTTAGCTTAACTCCGTTTGAAACCATAGGGGGTAGCCTATGTGTCCGTCCCCAGGGGTGGGTAGGTGTTTTGTTGTATTGCTAATAAAGGTTTATTCCGCCAAACTTTGGTGTTTTGGTCTTGCACTGCCCTTGACAATCTTGCGTAAACGTTTTATCAGCATGCTGCATCTATTATCAAACCAGTTTGATTGCCTAATTCGCCAAGCAAGCAAGGCAGTAATTTAGTCTATTATTTGATGAGTTTAAGTGCCTAATTTGCCAAAGTAAGCTAGGGTAAATTACTAATCTGTGGACGCTGTCACCAGATTATCACCGGATTAACTTTGACAAAGTCAACAACGAGCGCACCAGCAAGGTATAACTGAAGACTTGCTGGTGCGCCCGTTGTTGACTTTGTCAAAGTTAAGCCGGTGATAATCTGGTGACAGCGTCCACAGATTAGTAATTTACCCTCGCTTACTTTGGCAAATTAGGCACTCAAACTCATCAGATAATAGACTAAATTACTACCTTGTTTGCTTGGCGAATTAGGCAATCAAACTGGTCAGATAATAGACGCAACACAGTGACAAAACTTCGCTTAAGATTGTCAAAGGACAAATACGTTGCACGGCGAACGAGGAAAAGAAATCGTTACAAAACCAGTGCTAAATAAGACAAAGACACCAAAGCTGCAAAGAAAGGTTGGTAGTATAAATCTTTATTGGCAATATATATCATAGTCAAACGTATTAAAATAAAGAAAAAACATAGCAATAAGATCCTTGTGCTTATACACCTCTACCCCATCCCTATCCCTGGGGACGGATTTTTGTGCGAGGCCCTATGTTGAAACGTGGAAACTTGTGTGTCGGACCTCATGGTTTGTGATTTCGGAAAGGAGAATGGCGGTACCACATGCTTCACGCAAAAATAGTATATTTGGACGAATTTGGATGATTCGAGCATTGGCTTATTGAAACTGACATTTTAAATTGCTAACTTGTACACTCATCAATCTGTCAGTCTTTTGAATAATCTTACAAAAAGGTTGATCGCATATCAACCAACTTGGATTGCAGATATTCTTATGACACCATAATTCCTTTCATAAGTATTAAATTTTGAATAATGCATTCTTAATTTGTAAAGCACTGGTATTCCACTACAACTGTTGATATTCCGACAGCAATTATCTAAAGGTCATTTAAATTTTATATAAAACGAGTTTGTATATATATATATATATATATATATATATATATATATATATATATATATATATATATATATATATATAATTCATTTGATAAACAATGACACCATATGCCCACAATCAGTTGTTTTAATGGTAACAAATCGTCGTTTCAACATCTTAACAAAAATGTGTACGGCTGGAGGAGGAGTATTCCGTCAATTTCTCTGATAAAAAAACTAGACTGTTCCTTCTTAACCGTAGCGTCAGCGTGTTTAGACATAGTTGACAGGGGCTGCAATTTGATGAAATGCGTGACTGCGAATCATTTAGTAATGATTTATTTTGCCTGAATGCAAAGCGTCCATTCTGAGAATGTTATGAGTGAAATGTTCCCAATCCTCAGCGCCTGAAGATTGTTAGGGAAGATACTCGATAAACCTCGCTCTGATGGTCATAGCTTGTGGAATGCTTATTTACTAATCTTCCTAAAATACGTCAAAAGCCTGCTTGAAAATTCTTAAATTCACTCAGAACCACAGTGCAAAGTTTAATATAAGTTTTATAGTCGAATGTCTTCTTAAACTTTGCTTATACTTTCCGAATCAAACATTGACATTTTTCAGTTGAGGAGGGCGTCTTATTTTTACTTGCAGTAACTTCGACTTATAATTGGACTGTCTTCTCAGGCTCTTATAGATTTCATATGACGAGGTGCAGGGTCTTTGCAATTTGCTTCGTCAACTTAACTGTGTTCCCTAGTTCACGCTTTAGTGGATGTATAGCTTGTCCGTTAGTCGATCTTTTGTTCTCCGTTGAAACTTTCATCTACTAAACAAATTTCATCTACTAAACAAATTTCCTGTCCGACAAATCTGATGATAAAGATGGCGCCTTTAAAGCTGTTAAAATTGTTCAAAGACGATTTATTTATTTATTGTCAAGATTTACTTTGGAAAAAAAGAGCAAAATATGGGAATCGACAACGAATTGCGATGCATCGATGTCTGGCCCTGGATATTATTAGAGACAGCAGAACATTTGGTGGAGAATGCGGGTATTACTATATGCATATTAGAGGTAGCTATAATACAATGAATACAAGTGCTTTCTAAACTGCATACACTCATACACAAAAAAAATTGTTGAAAAACACCAGATATAGGTATTCGCAGGGTCTGTGAAAATGGGAAAAAGGTCTTTTCCCAGCTCATGGATATACATGCATTGCAATAACTTTATGGTAGATACCCCGACGCTATTTTGATCAAAATTTTCCCGGCCGACTATATCCATTGGTTATGTATGGCTGGCACTTCAAATCGACCTTCCCTATCCCTAGACCTAGCACCAGGTAAGACACAAGTGGCACTATTGGACCTCCCAGCAGAAGATAGTGGATCCTATTCATGTAACAAGTGGGGATAGCTTACTGTAAGCAAAAGTAAAGTCGTCCAACTCAAAAGAAGCTCACGATGTTAAAGGTATACTGTCACCTGTTCCAATTTTGCCACAGTTACCATGTAAAGAGAAAATCTAACCAATCACATATTTTAAGCGGATGGCCGCTTTTTAAAAACAGCGCCCCCACATGGGCATTTTGAATACCAAGGAACGCCCCTATGACCATATATTGGCATATTTAGATTACGGGTGACTGTATACCTTTAAACACACGGGCCATGTCCAGTTTTCACTATTAGCAGATAAGGGTAGGCGTGAAATACTTGTTTATATGCATACTTAAATATCGGAAAATCTTTAGAAAGGTGGAAAAAGTCGATTGGTCAAACTTAAAGAAGTAACAATATCACACTTTGTATTCGTCTGTTATTTAGCTCACGAAATGAACGTGGTAATGAGCTTTTGAGAGCTATAAAGAGCAATACTAACGTATGACATTGTGTATATGACAGTTTTATGGGCAGCTCAAATGGCCGCACTAGCGCCATTGATCTATTTTTCACCCTTTTCAGAACACGTTTACGAGATATCCCTGCATTATTTTGCCTTTAATTGTCTCCTTTGTTTGTTCAGAGGCGTTGAGGCAGTAACCCTAAGAGACAAATTTCATAGTCTTTAAATGGCTTGACGTGTCAGTGCATCAAGGTATTGCCATTGGTATGGGTTCAACAATCGACTTCGACCTTTAGTAACAGCAAACCATATTATGAGAGTTGTTTACTTATCTGCTACAATAACGTTTTTGTTGAGCAAATCGTTACAGATCTTAGCATAATGTTTTATTTTTAATATTACTCTTTATGATAAAACTGGTATGTAAGGTACGGAAAAGTTAATAAACAGTTACTCTTTTTTTTCTGATTTCAGAGCCCCCAAAATGCTAATGGAACAGCTTGAAGGCCATCACTACGACGAACAAATGAGACCGAACATGGGAGGTATGTTATTCCAGTATGGAAACATGGTCTTAAAAATAGTGTAAAATGGTGAAACACGTAATTTACAAAAATATAAATTTGCCCAATGGCTGAAGACACAACAATGACTGGAATGTCTCTCATCATAGTTGATGTTAGCCTTAGACTGTCACGATAACAAATTAATCCATCCACGCCGACATAAATAGGTTTAACGGACAAGCAATCGTATATAGCACTGAACATAGGTCAATGTGACATAAATATTCTGAGTGACTGACCATTTTAATCACCCTATATCCTTTCATTTTAGTCGGTATGAATCCCCTTGTTTCGCTAGAAACTCTATAACAGCTGACGTCATTCTCCCATGAGTACGTTTTGTGTGTTTTTTTTCCTACGCAGCTTATTTTTTTTCTTGCAACAAAATGAAACATTTGGTTTCCTATAAATCACCTAAAATATACCAGGCTGCGACGTCATCACCATGTTCATATATGTAAATGCAAATGGCCTTAGACATATCTCACAAATGTAACATGTTATATTATATTTTCTAGGTTGGTTGTTAGTTTGTTTGTGTTCTGCTCTATTTCGATGTTTATTTTGGCGAATACGCTGCTGTTATGAAGTAAACAGTTTCGCTAGGAACTTGATAAAAGAAAAGAAAATGGCAAAATGGCACAAAGCCATAATCCTATCTGAGAGGTGCAATAGAGATTCAAAGCAAATAGTTTCTTAGGTTAATGTGTTATATTTCCATTGTAAAGGGCGTCAGTTAACTAAGTGTTGTAATTATCCACAGGGGAGCCTATCAACGTTTCTGTCGGTCTTTTCATTACCAGCATACATTCCCTGTCAGAGATATCAATGGTGAGTATACGCCGGGCTCAGAGTAATGGACTTAACTCCCTGCAATTAAGGAAATAATGACTTGCCGACGAGAGAAATGCATGTGACACAATCACATTCCATCCATTGTTGAGGCTGACAATCTCTATGGCCATGACATGCTGATGGTTTCGGCATTTCATCGCGGAAATCGATCTTTCCGGAGCTTGCAATTGCGAAACAAAACCAATGAATGTGTGTCACAAGAAGCACACACATCATCTCGTCACCAGCGTATAGTTTCCGTTTCGCTGTACGTTGTATTTGGCTAAAGCAGTGTACTTCGCCGTATATACCAAGTGAAAACACAGAATGCATACATATTGTATCTTGCGAAGGAGGAGAAGCCTTCACAAGGTATTCGTTACCAAGGGCGCATTGTACAGATGATATATTAGGGGCCAGATATTAAAATTGCAACGCATAAACTCGCGAAAGCACGCCAAAAAAATATAGAAAGATGGCGATTCACTCCTATTAACAGACGTGTCACTTTTGAAATTGCTGTATAAGGTAGTGCCATTCGATACAATTCCGCGCCAAAATGTTTGGTAATGACACCCGACAACATCTCAGTTGATTTTCCCGTGTTAGGGGAAGCGTTGTTTTCAAACATTATGCATATTAGTATGGTTACGATTTAGGTCAGGATTGTTAATTTAATGGTATTTTCGCTTGCTTGCCTTTATCTTTTTCAGGACTACGGAGCAACGATGTATCTGGTTATGGAGTGGGACGACCATAGGCTGCTTTACAACAGCACGGAGTCAATTGACTTAAGGTCTGGTTCAAAACTTCAGCACATGGTCTGGACTCCCGATCTGTACTTTGTCAACGTCAAGGAAGGCGAACTTCACCAGGTCACGGAAACGAACAAACAGATGCGCATCCATCCGAGTGGACATGTGACCTATGACATACGGTAGGTAGCCACGCTTCGAGCCGGACGTAGCTAATTGGCTGGAATGATTGTTTTACGATTTGTTTTGAAATGTACGCCTTATTTTTAGGGACATCATCTTGAGGACAAGTGAAAGATTTCCGTTGTCCATGACTTACTAGACTATGCCACACGCATCACAGGAAATTTGCCATCCATAAAGATTTAAAAGCCATCCAATTCATTGATTCTTCGCTTAAGATTAGCAAGCTCATACAGATTCAATCCCAAAAATAATACTTTAATTCCTAACCACTGTGGCAAAATGCAGATCGACAGAAGTTACAAAGTCATCGTTCAAACGCAGTTTACAAAAAACTAGGGGAGGTCAAATACCTTACTGCATTGCTAATTGAACTGTCCGAAATGTGAAGTTCGTTCACCTCCCAGGGTAAAGGAGAAATAAAAGGTGTGACTGACAGAGGTCAGACAGAATCACACACAGATTTAAAACAGCTAGAAAAATTCTTGGCCAAAGAGGGTGCTGCAAGGCAAGCAAGCAAGCAGGCAGACAGTCAGAGATGGACAGACAGTCTTTCAAACACTACTTGTTTTCAAGTATTGTAACAAAATTAGATGAACACGTTGAACTCATGTTAATGGGTCAAAGAAGCTCGAAAGAATATATACGACCAGGACAAATAATGCAGCAGGGCTGTTGCGACAAAAATATTGACTCGCGCGCATTGATGATGAGATTTTTGGAAGAGATGACGTGTAATCAATATCATCATGGAAATAAAGCATGAAGGCCTTAGAAACCAGGCACTTGACACCAAATTACATGAACATCACTAAATTATAAAATATCAGGTCCTGCTTGGATTCGGCCAATGGTGCATCGGCAGGTGCTGATGCTACTTTTCGGTGTTCTGTATATGTACTTGAATCCCCATAAATTTCTGTTCTGTATTTTTAGTGAGTTGAATTTTGTGATATAAATTGCCCTTTTCTCTGGCCTTGAACAAGCGGTAATTCATATAGACCTGAGATGTTGCAAAACACATCTCAGGAGACGAAGTTTCGCAAAAGCAGTGTTCATGTTGGGTCAACGAAAAGCAAATTTTGATCTCGTCAGGGAAGTGACCGGTTGCACATTACAGGTTGATGTAACTTCTGTTGGCTTATTTTGTCAGTCTCACTTGAATTTGAATAACGTCCGTCACTCAAATTGATCCATAGCTTACTTTGTAGTTCTGAGACCGACACTCACTGAAAGTCATCAGTAAGTCGAGACTGCTTCGGATAAGAAAGTCGCAATTTTCCCTCTGGACATCATCATGCCTCGTTTGACGGCTGCGTACATTTCGACATTGTGCGGTAGTTTGCTGTCTCTTTGTATCCAGTTAAGTCATAAATCCATGAATGGTTTTGGAGCAAACCCTTGCCTTAAAATACAGCCCCAGAGAAAATGCTGCCTCAGAGTAGTTTTTAGGTTTAGACAAGAAGAATTATGTACTTACAAAATGAGCCGCGATTGAATCAACCGGCCTTACTCTGATTGGTGGACTTTATTGTTGTTCCTTTGTAACTATTTAGTCTGCAAACAGCATGCTATGTGGTAGACGCAAGACCCGGTATTATGGTGAAGATGTGACAATCACAATGCCAAACCCCCTTAATGTTTTTTAACAATTCACAGTATAGCGCTTCATAAACTGACGTTTGAAAAGTAGTAATTCGGACATTACCACCCGTTTAACAAATCCATCTTCTTTCCCCGCAGCGTCAGTTTGGTGCTTATTTGTCATATGCAACTACAACGATTCCCGATGGATAAGCAGTCATGCGCCATCGAAATGGAGAGCTGTGAGTTATTTGCATAATTTTCTAATGAAAATGCTTATGTGTTTTCTTCATCGTATTACATCTACATTGTACAACTTCTATCTGCAGTTCATAATGACACGAAAGTATCAGTTCATAGGTATGTTTTAACGGGTAAATCATTATCTTCGAGGAAAAAAACTATCAGATGTATAGATCTTTGCGAATGCTGGCTGTCATACTTTTATGTATACAGGACGTGACTGCGATTCACATGACCTTGGTATCGGCCCAGGCAGAGGAATCCTTTGATCTGTGTATACGTTTTGGTCAAAAATAACCAAGGGCAGTAGCTGTCATGTGATTACAAAATTAGACATGGCGCAGAATATTTACAATAATAAACTTGAATTGTCAAGGTCCCTCTGGGAATACTCCAAGGAAACATTTACAATTGACACATGAAAAGCTTATCTTTTAGTTTGTCCTTTTTTCGTTATCGACCATAGAAAAACGTGACTTCAAGTGCCACTGCTGAGAGAAGAACGTGACTAAAAACCTCGGCGATAAAAGAATTTGACAATTAAATAATGCCGCTGCAACGATAGCCTGACAAGACCGGGTCCTCTTGGCGGTTTATTGACATCAAGAACGTCGCCACCTGAATATTAATTGTATAGCTGGTGCTCCACATAATTTAGCAATTGTCACGTGTGCACGGGGCGGGGTAAACATCCAAAGCACAGATACGTGCACTTTCCTTGACCAACTGTGTTGAAGCGGCATCTACCAAAACAACATCGTCGCAGCAAATCTGACAAGTTTCTTTGGGCTCTTCAATTTCTATAAGAACATCACCAACCTAAAACACGATGGTAACTAGTTTGGGATGATTGGATCTTCATATTTTTCAAATTTCTCTAAAATGATGGGTGCCATATCGCTGAATGTTGCAATATTACAAATTACGCATAAAAACAAGTGCGTAACTTAAAGTGGCACTCCCATTTGGTAACATTGGCGCAGTTACCACGTCAAATATCGACTGTTGGCATTAAAAAAATGTGTTTTAAAAATGTTACCAAATGGGAGTGCCTCTTTAAAAAGAAAAGTAGCTGAGATTACATTTGCCGATTAAATCGACATTACTCCACCATCAAATTATTCCCAAATTAGATCAAATCGTGTTCTAATCATTTCAAATGAACACGTTCTCAATCGGTCAGTCGTATTACAGATGTGATATCTCTTTTCTTTCAAAGATTTGGAGCTAATGTTACTTTAATTCACAAGTCCAGTCGCGTTTTTAAATGGCAAAATAATTGAAATCACCCCTCGCAAATTACTTTGCAATGACTTTTAGTTAGATAAAGCTGTGCCGAAGGAAGGTCATTGCCAACATGCATAAACAGGCTTGAAGAACAATTCTTGAACTCTCTAACACGTACATGATGGTTCGTATGGTTTTCATGCGAAACTTGTTACCTTCTCCTTCGTCAAACTTCAATCACGCCGATAGATGCTCATGCATTTCCTCCCTGAAAGGGAGGAGATCGTCGGAACTCTGCTCAAAGGTTGCAGGGACCCCTATTACCGATGTTAACACCGTCTCCAGGGTACGTTGGCGACAGAGGAAAAGTTAAAACATGTTTGTTAACAATGAATATCGTAAAGTTTAAATGTTGCAGCGATGTTGATGTGATGCATCTAGATTTCATGCATGAAATACATTGTTTGTAAACAAGAAAGTCGCACACGCGCAGTTCCGACGACTATCTCCCTTAAATAATTATAAATTCATCCATCTGTGTGGGCAACAGCGAATCACTGAAGAAGTACAATGCCAAAACTGCTGTGCGCTACTAGTGTCCATACAAATGTTAGTACCTTGTTTTGATACACGAAAAATTAGGTGATCCAGTCACTTTTCATCGTTCTCTCTTGATGTCAGGTGTTCCATGATGTCAGGTGTTCCATGTTTCAAAGTGCGAGTGATGTTAACGATCCCTGTTACGATTGTAACCTCAAAACAAATTCGACGTAACCAAAATAAAGACATTGCGGAGGTGTAGCTTAGACAAAAAGTTGAGAATTGTTGAATGATGTGATATGTGTGTAAGACAAAGATGTTGTTAAAGGGAGGGGTCGTCTGAACTGCGCGTGTGCGACTTTCTTGTTCACAAACAATATATTTCATGCATGATATCTAGATGCATCACGTCAACATAACTTCAACATTTAAATTTTACGATATCCGTTGTTAACAAACGTGTTTTAACTTTCATCAGTCGCCGACGTGCCCTAGATACAGTGTTTTCATCGGTCGTAAGGGTCCCTGGCAACCGTTGAGCAGAGTTCCGACGCCCCCCCCCCCCCCAACTGAAACCGCATCGAGCAGAGAGCCGTGAAATATTGAGAATCGTAATTTCGTGACAAGGTTCAAGCATGGATACGATTCAAAGACGCAGCGTGTTTGTTTGCACTGATGATCACTCCCATGGCACTATGCGCTAATCGTGATTGTTCAAGCATGGATACGATTCAAAGACGCAGCGTGTTTGTTTGCACTGATGATCACTCCCATGGCACTATGCGCTAATCGTGATTTTTAGTCTCCCGAGTAAGAGTGGATAGGACGCGCGACTGTGCATAGTAATCTTTTGTGATTGACTTTGTTCGGTCGTAGGATGTGACATTTTACTGTGCATTTATTCGGTATGGTAGTCACATGAATTCCGAGGTACAAATGTGTGTTCCCTATTGCTTTTAAGGACAGAATAATGCTGGAATTTGCTGCACACGTTCTAAATAGTATTTTCTATCCAACAATGATTCGGAAAGACTCCAACTAGTTGGTAGACAAACAAGCTACCATATCATACGGTACCCCATGCGGCAGACGAGTATTTCTCGGGAATTTCCTATTTCATTTGTAATTCTACGTCGGGGAAAAGCGGCAAGATATGCAATTACGCTCACTAGTACTCTGAGGGAGATTCGCTATTTCTAGGCGGTATCTAATGAATTTTCACTCGTAAGATCTCGGCCTAAGTACAAAACACCTAGATCGTCCTGCACGTGACGGTTTATCTGCCGGGTCGAATCATAACTCTACCGATTGGTGTCCCTCAAATCTCAATTTGTTTATTATCCGAAAACAAACTTTAAAATCAACTATTTCTTGTTACAGTTAGTTACAGTACGAAGGATGTGCGACTTTACTGGGGAGCAAATTTCAGTGCCATTATTCCTGACAAAGTCGCCCTGCCCGGGTTTATCATCAAGAAGCCGACAGTAAGAAGACAGGAGTTGGAATATCCCCTTGGTGAGTGACAGGCCTCGTGTCTATCTTTAATTGATGAGATTTGCCGCCTGCAATCAATATGCCCGTGGAATTAACGGTTGACCTGTTGCAGGTGTTCATTCAAACACAAGTGAAAAATAACCTTCAGTTTCCATAAATAATTCCAGGAAAAGCTGCCTTCATAATTTTCTCGGCAAAATGACCTATACAAGGAAGACAGCAGACACTTATTCAATTTACCCATGGGAAAAATCATGCATTCAACTACGTATGTTAAGAATCATTTAGCAGCAATCCGGCCAAAGTGGCCCATATTAACAAATTACACCTCGTCTATACCCTATATTCTTAAAGTGGTACAATGAAATATTTCAGCTGATTAGAAACAATTTTGATACATACGTATGATATAACCGTACTTTCTGTGCCCAAGTTCAGAGGTTGCCATAAAGCCATTATGGTGATAACCGGGAGGGCACATTGTATACATTGTGTATATATATATATATATATATATATATATATATATATATATATATATATATATATATATATATATATATATATATCAGATGAATATTTAATCTCTATGTAGATAGATAGATAGATAGATAGATAGATAGATAGATAGATAGATAGATAGATAGATAGATAGCTACACACAGAAAGGAGATAGTGAGATTATTTGCCCTTACAGCACTCAAAAACGACGTCTTTGTGTGCAAGGAAAGTACTTAGGAAGGAATTGGTAATATTGAGTTATTGAATGCATCATATATGTTTTATGAAAACACTGTCAGAGTGAGATTCCATCTGGTTAAAACCAGATGTAGTGATTGCAAAGTTTCCACCCTTGCTTGTTCTTTGCACTACATCTGAATAAGACATCTCCTCAAAATCCCGCGCTCCGCAGCAGCCAATCAGGTCGTAAAGTATACATCGGCCCCCTGGGGAATGAAAACCACAAACAGCTGCATATAATAGTGGCGTGATCAACTGCACACAATGTCAGACGGTATACTTCTTGTTCGTGTAACATTTACAGTTACAGTATCACTTACAGTAACACTTATGCTTTAGACGCACTCAGACAGTTCATCAGTTCATCGAAGCCTTTGACAGTCTATGTTGAGACCAAGTGAAGATAGCAGACACAGCGGCTTCGGGGTCTAACAATGAAAATATTCTTTCCGATTGGTCGGCTGTTCTGGCCGATGCGCGAGATTTGAACGGGATCTCCTATGGCAATGGTTAAGATGAAGTGAGGCGACCATCAGCGTACCAGAACAGCAAAAGACAAACAAACAAAGATAGAAACTTCGCCATTTCCACATCTGATTTTAATCCGATTGAGTGAGATTACAACTTTACTAAGACAAGCAGGGGGTATTATACTAGTGTTCAATTAGTTTTAAAAATTAGGATAAATTGCAAGACAAAATTACTACCCTCTTCAGTAATAGAGCGCGAAGCCACTGCAGTGAACTGCAATAAAACTGCTCACACTAATTAGTTTCAGCTGTAGCCAGCTGGCAAAGTCGAAAACATTGTATGTCCCATGCAGACAGTTTGTCTGGGGAAGTTGAAATAAAAAAGATTTGTACATGGACCAGTGCATGGTAATGTTACATTGTATCTTAATCTTGAACACAGGGTACCAATCGTAAACTCTCATTTACAACTCGAGCCTCAGACAGAGCTAGTTTTGCCTTTGTACAAGCAGACTTTTTGGTCTTTATCAAGTAGCCTTGTTCAACACCAAAGTGGCCACGGCTACAGCTGAAACTAATTAGTACAAGCAGTCTTATTGCAGTTCACTGCAGTGGCTTCGCGCTCTATTACTGCAAATGGTTGTATATAGTGTAGGCGCCATTCGTTCTGCTATTCGTTCGTTCGACATAATAGATGAACGACGAACGATCGCGTGAATCCAGCTGGCCGTCGGCAGGCTTCAACCTCGCCCCAGGATCAAAGCCTACACAGAGTATCAAATAGCCTAAGGACACTTTGTAAACTCGTCGAGCCAGGTAAAAGCCAAGAAAAAGGACGTCGTAGATGTAATATTGTAATCGAAAAGTACCAAAGACGTGATACACCAGCACAAGTTTATGTGTGATTTTTCCTCGAAGTGCAAGCCTTTTCATTATAACAAACCAGCAAACACCTAAAGAAAATTAGGTGGACAGAACGCAATTCTCCCCGGGTAGCTCTTGAAGCGCACAGCTGATCAAGGATAAATATACTGCCAGGATAAGGTAGTATGCGCCTCGAAAGTGAAAGACTTAAACTTTTGCTCAAAATTTCCTCAAGGAAATCGGGGGTCACTGTGCAAATTTGGAACTAGAAAAACAAATTACTCAAGATTTACCGATATTTGAAAATCAAAATGGCCGCCATCCCTGTGTTTACTCTATGGAGAAAAAGGAAATTTTCGATTTTCGAAAAACTAGGCCGGTGAAAAGTTTTCTTACACCAAGAGCTTTAAAACGAACCCCAACAAGCGGCAGATCAGAAAAGAATTGAAAAATTTGAGATTCTGAATATCTGTCCCCGAGGCACATTCTACCTTAATTAATGTTACAATATATTGTACGCAATAACAGTTATCGTACACCTAAATGAAGAAAGAGTGAATTGATAACAACTAGCTCATTGCGTATTCCGAGAAGCTACGATAGCCGACATAATGGCTTTTAGAATGCTTTTTTTGGCTCTGTGCCAGTTGTGTCGAGTTTTAAGTCTTTGGCCTCGCCGAGAAGGCTACTACATCACATATGTAGCCGGCATTCCGTGATGACATCACGCTCTTCTTGTGTAAACTCGTTGACGTTTAAATTCAAGTCATTTTTCGTTCCCAAGAGAACAAATGGGGTGATTACAAGCTATGTAAAACCCGTGTGCGATATTTCCTCATCTAGAGTTCAAATTGGCCGTGTCTCGCCCGGAGTTTGACTAGTAGGTTTGCAATATTTGTCATATTTTACGGGTATACCAAAATGATAACTTCAAGTAAACTGTAATACAAGTGACGTCAGAGCTCCCTAGATTCATAGCCAAGCACTATTCATGCAACCGTCTGGAACATAACAACTTCTTTTATTTCCGTCTTTTTTTAATTGACTTCTAAAATGATGTCGTGTTACGTGCTTTGGAAATTACAAAATTGTCATTATCTGCTCACTGATCCCTATAAGCCAGCTTTGTCGGCTACCGGCTGAAAGCAGCACAGAATGCCTTTCATAGCATTCCATTTTACTTATGCTCTTTCAAAGTGACATTGCAGCTTTTTCCGCTGCAGAAATTGCTGGGCGTCCTTTCTGACGTTTTTAAAGACACGTTTTGTTTTTGAAAGTTTTGGAATGTAACATGTATTATACGATTTCAATTGCTCAAATTCCTCGCAGTTTCGATGTCGTGACGGCCGTCTTCCGACTCAAAGAATGGTCATTACTCATTAGAGTTTAATTTTATTCGAAACTTTTAAAGATACACGTAAATTCCGTTTTTAAACAGCAAATGTGACAAATAATATTATGATGTGTTCTTCGATGTTTTATCGATGAAACAAAATGGACGTATCATTTTCATAATGGTATAGGGTGCTCAAGAAATCGCCATTTACGTTTTCTTGCTCTTGCTGATGCCGACCATAACGCATGTCTCCTTCGTTGTATTAAACATGAATTCAAAGAAGTTGGCAGGCTCCCTAAGAAGAAAAGAAGCAAAAACACCGGTCGAAAAATCTCAAAAGCCTCAGCCATGTTTAAGAAATACAATTACACAACACGCACGATTCACTAAAAAAAGCAGCAAAACATGGTCACATTTAGGAAGAAAATTATTATGGAATAATGGTTGTTGAATCAACGTGATGCCAGGTGTTCCGAAATAAGTGAGCACATCCTGCCTAATATTTACATAACTGTGTGTGTGTATTTGAATGTGAAATTATCAGAAGGAAGACTGCACAGAAAGCACAAGAGAGCTTAGTCTGATACTTTGTCTAACCGGGACCGTGAAAATAGACCATTAAAGGGCCAGTGGCTGTAACCTTTGATGAGTTTTTCACTATCTTCGTTTTGTATGCCAACTGCAGCACCAACTATTAACCTCGTCAAAGCAGCATCTCTACACTATTATTGTTTTAATCTAAATTCTAGTCTGGACCAGAATTGTAGTACACACATGTACATGATTAGTTGACAAGCTCAATACTGTGTATCTCAACATGGTCTGGGGAGCAGAATAAGAAATTATTGTCGACATACAAAACAAACAATAGTGAAAAACTCATCAAAAGTTACAGCTACTGACTCTTTCATCTCTATTCGAAAGTGTAGACGAAAATGTTTGAACAGGGTATCTGCACCTTTCTTTGTACTGCCTCAAAACATGCATCCATTCTTATAGAGGAAGGTACACACACGAGACAAACGAGTTGGTGTTGAGGCATCAAAGAAAGCATAAGAATATTTATAACAACAATAATAATGCTAATATTTATAGTCGGTGACCTAATCAATCACATCAATGAAATCGCCGCATAAAATAAATCTTTTCGTCAAACATCCCTTACAAAACAAATGAACGAAGTGTTTCCCTTATTTTTATATACTTTGAAAGAGCAATTAAAAACCAGTTCACCTAATTAAGTGAATCGTCTTTCCTCAATATATATGTGCTTTTACTTTGAACGAAATTCCTTTAGCTAATGAACACGCACGCAAAAGGTATGAGTGTTTGTGTGTATGACATGAGCATTTATTTGTCACACAAAAATGTATAATGTTTCACACGCGATAACACAGCGTAAAAAACAAATATATCACAATGCATCCGATCCGATTCACTCACATTCCAAGGATAG
>LD345889.1:183497-204862 GCA_001465055.1 Ptychodera flava
AGATTAAATGTAAACTATTTACAAAAATTATAGCAGTTTCAAAAAATTACCAAAAGTGTTTCAGTGTATCTTTAATTTCACATTGACGCTTGACAAAATCTGTTCACTCTAAGAGACAAAGTACTATTCCTTAGAGTGGATGTGTTTTTAAATGTTCATAAAAATGGAAGAAATGCATCAATTTCATTGAAATGTAGATAAAAAGTGTCAATTGACCTTGTTGCTAATGAGTTAAAGTTTACTTTGGTTCAAATTAAGGTAGTGCACCTCAAAAGTGAAAGACTCAAACTTTTGCTCAAACTTTCCTTAAGGAATCTGTTAACCATTCTCTTTCAAAATCAAGAGTAAAAATCGGGGGTCACAGTGTAAATTTTGGTATTAGAGAAACAAATAACCCAAGATTTACCGAGAATTGAAATTCAAAATGGCCACCATCCCTGTGTTAACTCTATGGAGAAAATAAAATGTTCGAATTTCGAACAACTAAGCAAGTAATAAGTTTTCCCAGAGCTTTAAAATGAACCCCCACAAGTGGTAGATCAGAAAAGAATTGCAAAAGTTTGAGAGTCTAAATATCTGTCCCCTAGGCATGTTCTACCTTGAGATGTTTTAATGTGATTATTATGTCTATAGAGAACCAGTACTATGTCAGGACTGTAGTCAAATTGTAGCTCACAAGAAAACTGCTAAGTTGATATACACTAACTCTGTATACTCTTAATAAAATTACAGTTAATTATAGTAACTGTTGCATTTCCTGGTAACATCATTTTGGTATTATTAACTTCAAAAATGTTGGCATGAATTAAATTAAAAATTACATCTTGTTATCATTATGAATCACCATCATGGTTTCTTTTAATGACAGTGTAGAGGTTGCTTCTAAATTTTTTCTATGATCCTCATTTCATGGTTTCACTCAACATTGGAACTTTGCAAATATCCCATTTATGCTATTGCAGGATGACTTGTCAATTTCAAGATGAAAATAACAACTTGAAGGTCAAAAATGAATGAATGAATGACTAATAATGATAACTGTTACTGGTGAAAGATGATTCAGACTGACAAAGTTTAAGAGGGAATTCAACAAACTACTCAGGAGTCTTCTGGCTTTTATCCAAATATCGCACCACATCAAACTCTAAGCTACTACACTGATGATGTGTGAATGAGGCTCTAGAAGATTTTAGGCCACATCCTTCATGTTTTAAAAGTCTTTAAATCATGATTAAATAAAACATAACCCTCATTTCACAGTTATTCATGAACATCAAGTATACTTAATGCTCATTTATGGAAAGCAAACCATCTAACAGGTGACTACCTGTTACAGTGTTTTGTGAGAATGCCAACCCAAGGTAGGGACAAGCTGTTAAATTGCTTCCAGCTTTATTAGACACCGACCAGCTTATTTGTCAGAGATCAGAATTCAAGACATCAAACATGGACTCAAGATACCAAATCAATAATTGTGGTGGGAATACACAGCTTTGAATACATCACTTACAAGAGCACATTAATAAATGTATTGAACATTACTAAACGTTTTCAGGCAGGCTTAAAGGGTTCATTTGAAAGCTGCCTACTGAATTTATCATCAGCTAATGGTCAGTGTATATTCATTGCAAGGAAAGTTTGTCTACCATATGAAATATTACTGTGCATGAAATTATCATTTACACTGTTAAACATATTATTTATTAGTCATTGAAGTTATATTTAACCTTGCATTTGAATGTAAACAGTGCAACAAGAAATGTGTATCTCAGTGACTTGTGTTATACTTTATTTTTGCTAATATACGTTTCAAACATATTGGTAACTGTGATTGTGTCATTTTTCAAATTAACAGGTCTTATCATTAAGTGGTCACAAAGATAGGTTTATATTCAATGGGCAGATCGAAACTCTTGTAAAGTGCTCACAAGTGACGATTAATTCATTATCAAGTTACAGATTGAACTAACTGATGCCTGTAAACCATCCACAATTTAACATCAAACAATGAAAATGCATGGCATTGAACACACTTTTCCAAAAGTTCTGGGTATTATTTTTTTCTTGAATGAAGGGTATGCAAAATTTCTCGACATGCAAATATCATTATGCAAATGACCTTATGAATTTGTACTTTATGGTTAGAAAAACTTTTCTGTCTAAATTGGTTTTTGTGTTTTTCTTGTCGGTAAGGTAATTGTCTTTGCCATTCAACAATATTTGAAATCTTTAATACACTGTGCAATGAAGCTCAGGGGCATGCATATACGCCAATTCCTGGAGTAGATTTGTGAGTTCTGAGTTCTGACTTTTGCAGTATAGAAAGTCAAAATGTTCTCTTATTTGTTAACTACAAATATCTTCATTCTGCTTGATGCACCACAGGTCTACATTGGTCAACCTGGTCATGGCTTTCCTGAAGTCCGACACAAGCTTGGATTGGATGGACATAATTTTTGCATGGGAGGCCCTGGCGTTGTGTTCAGTAGAGCTGCATTAATGGGTAATTATTAGAATCCAGGAAATATGACAATGTTTTTCAAAGAAACAAAAATCTGACCCCTAAAGCAACATTTTTTTCCAAAGCAATTCTGACATGACAGCTTATCATCAGTTTGTGATACCATAAGTGATCATTATACATCCCTAACTACCCTTTTTATAATATTTCTGGGTTCTAAAAGGACACATTTAGGGTGTTGTAGCACACTTTTATGCTCCATTTATATATTGTTAACTGTCAGTTAACAAAAGAGTACTTTCACAAATAATAGAATATGCAAATTTTATAATAATATGCTGACTAGACGCTGTAAAATTTCAAAATGTGGATTGAAAACAGTTCAATCTAAATAATATGAAAAAAAAAGGTGAAATATGACACTTGGTAAAGATCATGATCTGTGCAGTTGCTATTGCTATAATATGAGATTTTATTTCAGTAACCAGCATTGTTTCAATATTAGTTCAATTTGATATTGTGAGTGCAATTGATCTTCAGACATTTAAAATTTCAATGATGTTGCAATTGCAATTGCAGTATAATAAACATCTTTCTTTCTTTCATTCTCTGTTTAAGTTCGTGTACAAGGATTAGGATATTCATTTTATATTTTCATTTTCTTGACAAAACAAAAAATCAAGCCTTACTAGTGAGTTAAAATATACATCATTCAACTTCCATTAAACATCTCCCTTGAATACCAGCAGGCTCCTTATGTGAAAGAGAAATTTCATCTAATGTTTTATTTTATTAATTTATATTTTATATATGATATATTGTATCATATTTCAGGATACATTATTTATTACGAAATATGATTTATGATGGCAAAATTGTTTAATAACATACTTTAATTAGTTTTAAATCTGTTTGAAATGTTTTTTATGAATGTTGCTAATTTCTCAATTTCAAACAACTTGTTGGGATCAATAAATTTACTTTTATCTGGGTTGTTCTATCAGGAATGTGCTGAGTAAATAAACATGACACCAAGTCGATGTTTTCTTTTAGGTTTGTGTCCTCACCTGGATCAGTGTATGGCTGCGGTCGTCTCAAAAGAAGAGGATGTTGAAATTGGCAGATGTGTTACTAAACATTTGGGTATAGAGTGTACAAGGTCATGGGAGGTACAGTTGAAAAGCACAAAATTGATTGGTTTACGAGCAAGTGTGGCCAGGTGTGAGCTGTACAGACAAGCAAATGCATTCCCTTGCTACTTTAGATTCGTAAACACCTGAGAACTTTACAATGTAATATAAAAATTTAACTTTTGTGTTTATCTACTGCCAAGTCTTGCCAAGTCTCATAGGAAATCATATTGACATGTATAAATTTATTTTTTCTATCTGTCTGATGATTGCAGGATGCATGAAACTTAAGTAACAGATATTATTACTTTGTACTTGAAGTAATTTATGTTATTATTTATAACACTCTGCTTTTGCCATCCAGCACTGTAATTTCCCACCAGGACATAATTGTATGCTTTATATCTATCAATCTATCTATCTATATATCTATCTATCTATACATATTGTGTGTGTGTGAATCAGCAGAAGTGTCCTTCACCCCTATAACTCTAACCCCTGATAATCTATTGACATACAGAACTTTACAGGGAGCAAGTGGTACCTCACATACATATTAATTACTCTTAAAATTTCAATTTTTGACTTGAAAACATTTTATTGTAATAGAGAATTGCCTTGCATTGAAAGAAACAATATCATCTTCCTCTGCCGACAGTTTATGGATCTGTTTTATCATGCGTACAAAGAAGATTTCCACAGTCAACGACCTTTCAGCACAAATTTGCATGAAAACCCTCATGTAATCAAGGCATTAACATTACACTACGCAAAAGAACCACATATCATGTATCGCCTACACAGATATTACACCAGTCAAAAATTGATTGAGACAAGACAGGTTAGTTCCGTTGATCTAAATCTATTCACTCCCCCTTTTCAAGGTCAAAAATTCATTTGTTTTTCAGTATCTACAACTAAAAGTGCATTTGACATCTTGAACTGTTGAACTGTATTACTTAATCAGTGCCTTGTCAACAAAGTTTGTAATCATGTTGCCATTATGTAAGTCAACTTGTTTTACCCAATAATATTGCTAGTACATTTTATTTGGTCATCGAGCCAAAATCAAACAGTGTTATACTTCCATATTTACACAACATTTTTCAATCACTGGCATTTTCAATGTCGGTCAGGCATCATGGTTATGTTTATAAATTCTGCGATGAAAGAAGTGCAATTATTTGTTCTCTTCTCTTTCTTCGATACTTTCCTGCAAGACAATCCAAAATCTCAAGGAGACTATAGGCATGATGAAGGACAATCTCTTAAACCGTGTTGTCATGGCAACAGATGATAGGAAAAGGATGAGGAGACCGATCGATACTATGGTAGGATGGAGTGCTTTCACGCTTGATAGAAGATATCTGGTGCCCAACACAGAATCTGTAACGAACACACTGCAAAATCAATTTCATCAGGTAATGAACACAGGCTATATACCTCCTGCAATCAAGACTGAGAATCAAGCTGTAATTTATAATTTGTGAATTACTTACTTTTGAATGTTTCAGAAACAGAAACTTTGAGGCAATATTGTTTAATTTTATATGTTGTTTTGATATTTACATTTGAACCATCTCGTTACAATTTTTCCAACCTTTTCCATGCTGTGTTATGTATTTTATTAATTGTTTATGCAGCATATGAAAACATATGATTTCTGGCTGGTGGTACAACAAAATGACCGCCATTTCAGTAAACATGAAATACATCGTAACATGTTAGAGAGTTCTGACTGAAATTGAGAATGTTTTAAAAACATCTTTGATATTTTGTATGGCATTATCAAATACTTGTGTTGAAAAATATGAGAATTAATTTTCAAGAGTAGAATACCAGTTTCTGCCAGTTTCTACTCAAGATGTACTAAAAAGTTAAAACACTTTCAAAAGACTTACAGTGCTTGTCTTTTGATTTTTGTGTAAGCAGCTACTAGACATATATACATGCAGATGCATTTAAAGCACTCAGTCTTTCCAAAAGTATACACTCTGTGGGATTTTCTCTGTTCCATTTAACTGCTTTGTCTGAGAGAAGTAATCCCTTTTCCCATGTAACCTGTAGGGCAACATCCCACGATGCGCAAAGTCTCTTTGATACTGAATACCTTCTTTCTGAAAATGGTTTGATTGCAGGCTGTGAAATCTGCTTTGAAGTACCTAACCCAGGATTACGGCTCAGATATCAAGTTTGGCCATTTCAGAAGAGGATTGTACAGATATCACCATGGCGACCAGCTGGATTTCTTACTAGATTTTGTGTTCGAAGACGGCAAAGAAAAACATCTTACGACTAAACGGATCAGACTTATCCAAACTCTGAACAGAACCAGGACAACGATGTCTTCAAAACACAAAGTGGAAACTTCTCAACTTTATATCGTACTACCCGATTCTGATGGCACTGGTGACTTGAAAAGTTTTATGCAGACCTATGCAGAATTGGTTCATGAAAACATATCTTTGCTGAAAAAAATCATGTTAATTTTTGCAGCTGACTCTCTTGAATCTGTTGAGAAAATTAAATCAGTGATCACAACTTACAAACAGAAATATCCCCATCTACGGACATCAGTCCAAACAGCGTCTTCCCTATGTAAAATATTCACAGATACAGTCAGAGATGTGAAAACCAATGAAGATAGTTTAGTACTCGTTGGAAACACACAGATGAAACTAAGTTTATCCTTATTTCAGAATTGCTATGGCAACACAATTCAGGGAAAACAAATATACTTACCGGTGCCTTTGGTGCAGAACATTTCTTTAGCAGAAGAAAAGGCAGCTTGGCAGACATCAGGGGTTACATTCTGTGCCCACAGTTCAGATTTCAAAGCCTTAATCGATCTAACAGGAAATGTGGTTCCTTGGAATCAAGCTACAATTGCAGAGCATTTTGAAAAAATAGGTTTACAGACTTTTAAAGCTTATCAGACAAATCTAAAAATTCCCCTTGCAAAGACCTAACTGTGCTTCCTTGCTTCACGGAGTTTTACATCGATATTAAACAAAACAACAAGCAAGTCAGTGAATAAAGTCTGTATGCATATCCAAGAACTGTGGCCAGCAGTTATAATTCCCTGTTTTTCAAAAGTGACACTGGTGAATCAGTATTGAATAAAATTATTGTTGTTGGATTAACAAATTTTTGACTTGCTGTCACCTGAGATCCTTGAAGCTCATTTGCATATGTCATTTCACGTTTTCTACAAAACTGAAGTCGCTTGCTCTACTCCTAAAATCATGCTGAAATGCTTAGGTTTCAACTTTATACTGCTTGCTTGTGAAGTCAAATCTCCTTGTTGGCAATGGAATTTTAGATAATGATATAAATATTCATTTGTCAATAACAACATTTTATATTGTACATAAGGCATTATGTTTGCAAGGCTGATACTGAGTATTTCACCTTACTTCAGCAAGAGGAAGAAGATACTCTCGTTTTCTCAAAAAGTGATCATCAAAATATTATCAGAAGCAACAGCTATGATTTTCCCTGCAAAAATTTACCATTTTAGTTTCAGACTAGTATAGGACCTCTCCTCTGTTAGTGTATGCTATGCTCCCTCAATTTATAGTGTACAGTTTAAGCCGAGAAGAGGCCCTAGATTAGTTTCAGACCAATGTGCCAACAGTGTGACAAAAATACTGTTTAATTGAGTGGTTTTAAATAAATAAATGGAGTTCCTTCATGTAGTGTGAGAACACATGTGAGAACAATATTATTTGAAAAACTTTATGAGATTTTGTAGTGTGTATTTAACAAAGTCTGATTTCATGGGAGATATGAAGCCATTGGGTTCAATGGATTGAGAGAGAGAGAGAGAGAGAGAGAGAGAGAGTGTCCTCTTACAATAGAATTCAGTTCTCTCTTTTGGAGAAAAATGGTGACATTTTTTACATTATCTCTGCATCAGGTCCATTTTTTCAGTCAAATGTCTGTATATGTCTGACTCTCAATATTATTGACCAACGGCACATCTACACTTTGAATCCAAAACCACGTCATTCTGATGTATGTTTCAGAAGTTCACTAGTTCAAAATATCATCCATTTCTTTTGTTTAAATACATAACTACAGCGTAGGTGTATCTTCTTCCTATTCTCTGATATCTGTGCTCTATCTCTCCACTCAAACATCAAGGGTTGAATAGATACGTCAGGGGTGACCAGGTCATGCAAGGTCTGCGACCTCCATTAAACCTGCAATGAACTCACAATCAGATTTTGGGTGAATAAATCGTGTTTTTCCTTAGAGCAAGAACATCTCCACTGGAACAAGAAACAGAAATTTGGAGACGTCAGTGTTTTGTTCATCTCAATATTGAAACTCAGAGAATATCTTTAATGTGGAGTATGCTGCTTGATAGTCGCGCATTTCTCATGGTTGTCTAAGCATTTCTGTTCATGAGAGACGTGTTGTGAAACATTAGACATCGGTGTTGATGTGGATAAACTGTGCATGAGTTGTTTTCAATGCCGTAAACGCTATCTTTTCAGCACACTTGAGGCAACGGGACAAATTGACAATTGTGTATTCATCACAATTACTTGACGCTAAGGCTTTGTGCATCACAAGTCAATTTTCACAAACCAAAACATTCATATGAGAAGGTCGAGACTAAAAATTTCTCTCACACTGCACAAGCAAACAATTTTCAAAATAATACTAATAGCAGTCATTTATATGAATGCAAAAACACTGTAACAAATATTTATTTTGGTTTTATGTAAAAATGAAAATACTTCCTTGGACTTTTGGCTAGTGCATTGAGTTCTCTAAATATATAATATAGTAAAGTTAAGGAAAAATTTCGGCAACAATCTTTTATCCCTGACACATTGACATAAGATTGGAAAATTCACATTAAAATATCAGAACTTCCATGCTATTTCTTCATCATACTGATGCAACAAACTCTTCCACACCAATTCTGCCAAATTTTTAACAAACCACAAAGTTAAGCACTCAGTTTTAATACAAGTTCAATAAATGTTTTATTTTTCAATATATATTTACATCATTGCAGGAAAAAAAAAGAACAAAGTTGGAATACTGTTTTTTTTCTGACAATTGCTCTTGAGAAAACTACAAAGGTCGGGTCGAACAAAGAAAAGGAAAATAAAAAGGGAATCACGACAGATAGAAATTTTAAAGACATCCAGTGTTTCTGAGAGGGTTAAGTGCTGTTAACAATGTACAGGCAAATGTTTGTGAAATGGAATGACATCAGTGCATCACATATTAAATGTCACCTATAGAGGGCAGTGTTCAATTTCAAGACAGACACCTACTCTTTCTGTGTTCAGGTAAGAATTACACTTTGGCACTACATGACATATATTATTACTGTGTTTCTCCTCCATTTGATTTCTATGCAAACTACCAAAGCTCTACATAGTGATGTTTTTGTAAAGGGTTAAATATTAGTTGTTTTTAAAATTATTAAAAAAAGCAATGACTACACTAGCATATAAATTGGAACGGGAGAATTAACTTATATTTGTCTTTAACATCAAATTAGCGAAAGAAGCATACAACAAGACATTCTCTAAACTCTACTCTAAACTGAAATTTAATGGAAAAAAGCAAGCAAATTCTAATCACACTCTGCATTCCCTTTTACATTAATTGAACTTTTAAGCTGCACACATAGTTCACTGGAAAAAAAAAATCTTAAAAAGCAACGCTGATAAATTGAATACAAAAATCGAATTGAAAATGAAAGCACAAATTAACATTTACAATCAGGCAGTATTTTTTAATATTTGTCTGTGTGTGGAACACCAATTTCACCATTCTTGGTGAGTGGCTGTGTGAGACACATTGAGTACAAATTTGTTGATTCCATGTTTATTTTCTGAATCCAAGATGGCGGTGAATGCCAAACAGTTTCCCCATCTGGCTAACTAAATGAAATGGCTAACGTTAGGATTTTACACACATACACAGCATATTGTACAATTCTTGAGCATAATCAATCAATAACTCATCTTAAAATCCAGAGTTTCTCTGAGTCTGTATTCATGTCTCAGATTGCCTTCATTCATATATTCATTAAAATACCAAGTCTGAGTATTCTATAAACTTGACTGGAAAATTCTACAGGCTCCCTTTTTATAGTTTACTCAAAAAAACCTGTATTTTGAAAAGGGCACAGAACTGCCAAAAGTGAAAAAATTTAAAATGCAGGAAAAAAGCACAATTGTTTAGCACCATTTGAAATATAGGCTCGTTTTTAACTGAACTTGTTTTTCTCATAAAAGTAGATTGCACTCCAGTTATTGAAGAAAGTCAAAAAACTGTCTTTTATTCTACAACCTGTAGACTTCTACAAACAGGTACCCTGTCATACTTAACTGCTCACGCCACAGTACAAAAGAATTACTAGTAAAACCTTATGAGGGCGCACTTCACAGCTCTCACTGCAAATACTCTGAATGCTTGTGTGGTGTATGAAATATTTGAATAAATTATAGGAATTTATAACTCAAAATGAAATGAAACACAGCTTTAACTATGGCAAATCATAACTGAACATCAAAATTTCTAGCTGAGAAGATTTGGGTCACAGAAACCGACTGGTATAAAAATCCTGGATCAAGTACATTTTGATATAGTGTATGACAGAAAATTTGGACTTTGTCTTTCTTGAGAACACACTGAATAGTTTTTTGGAATTTATTTCCATGGGTATTGTCTGACTGTGACAAACTAGGAGCCACTTTGTATGCTCATTAAAAAACCTAGCATTCCTTCATAATATGCAACTTGTAACACTAATTTGAGAAAGCAGATTTTCAATATTGAACACAGCACTTACATGACTGCATTCTCTCTCACCTTTATATCTCAAAATACACTGTGTGACTAACTCTACCACTGATAGCAACAGCATTGTAACAGAACTTACTATAGAGAAAATAAATTGGACGTAGAAGTCATGAACAATCTTGAGGTTATTGAAAATAAATAATGTTTGGCAGCGGAAACGTGAGGAGGTGCACTGCAAACCATGACATGACTAGTAAATGGATTGAGAGTAAAAAAATGATGAAATATCACACAAACTGTTGATAAGTACAATCAGTTTGAGTTTTGTATGCATTGATAGTTAGCAAAAGCTATGCATTTGAGGTAAGAAGCCGACAGCTTACAGCAAAATACAAACATAGGCCTGGGTCTGGCTATGAAATGGTCTCTGGTACAACTGTAATACAGACCATCTGTTTCTTTAACGGTCTCTATTATATTGCTTTGCTTGATATTTTGCCAGATTTATGTGAGGAACCATCTGATCTGGACAGCCAGATGTGACTCAGGAGGCTGTCCTACACACGGGATACTGGCTATGAATTTCTCCCATAACGAACTATAAGTGATTTCATTTGAAGATCAAAGCTGCATTACAGCCATTGACTCCCTGGTCTCACAGAATAAGTAACATTATACACAGTCCTGCCAGATGACACTTCAGACAGAAGAGGGATCAGAGCTGGTATCGTCAATCAGTACACTTTACTGGCTCATTTCTTGGTGTTTATCAAATCTGGCAAAGCTCCATTAACTGTAACCATTTGATGTGTTTTCCAGTATTCTTGTTCCTTTTATACAATACAATTTCTTCTACTTTTCAAAAAATTATGTTGAAATTATGGGTTCAACTTGACAATACAGTCAGTATAAGTGCAATATCCAAGTTCAACTTGACATCACAGTCTGTAATTGTGCAATATCCAAGTTCAACTTGACATCACAGTCTGTACTTGTGCAATATCCAAGTTACTGACAACAAATGAATTTCATTCCAGAGAAGAACTCTGCATATACAGAACACTATGTGTTGTGTTTGAGAAGCTGATTATTCACATTTCAACATACTTTGGGAAGAAGTACATGTACTGTATGGCTGGGACAAGAACAATTACAGATATGGTCCCTATGCAGATTAACAACCCGAGAACTTCAAATTCTTGATGGTGACAATGGCTGTGGAAATCATGTTCTGAGTATAAGTATCCACATGGGCTAGAGAACAAAAAATTCATTCATTTGATACAAAACTCTAGTAGACACAATTGGCATATTGGAAAGTTGAAAGGCACTGAATTGTACATGATTAAGTTGAAGCCCTATGTGTATGGCCAGAGATTTGGCTTTTGGCCAAATACACACACATATATACACAGGGTTTCATTAAAATAAGTAGATACCAATAAATAAACTCAACCAAAATTTGCATGACAATACACAGAGGTTACTTATTAAATATGATTGTACCTGCAAATGTTTGGGAGATTTTGGTCCAAGCTTCTCGATACAGAAACACAGAAAACACTTGTGACGTACACTCGAAGAGCTATACTGCTAATTCTGCCAGTGTATCTTTCTTTTCCAAGTCAGATGCAAATCCATGCATACTGGTGGCACATTCTTTGCTGAAGGGGTTGGGGAGGACAGAAACAGGAGACGTGTATCACTTGAGGACAGAACTTCTCTGATAATTGACTTTTCAGATGTATCATGGTACTGTCTGCTCACTTTGTCAGAGGAAATCTGATTTTGTAAATTTACTGTAACTGTACCAGAAGCATCATTATCTCGGCAGGAATCAGACATTTTGCATTATTTAAGTTAAGTTATCTCATGGCTGCTTTACTCAAGTTACAAACCTACACTGAACATCGCATTACGGAAATCTGATTTTGTAAATTTACTGTAACCGTACCAGAAGCATCATTATCTCGGCAGGGATCAGACATTTTGCATTATTTAAGTTCAAGTTATCTCATGGCTGCTTTACTCAATTTACAAACCTACACAGAACATCGCATTACGGTGATTGAGTAAAGTGGATTCTCATTATTGCATTTTTCTGTTCCAAAGTAAAGCACACCACTACAGTCAAACCACAGTCAAACCCTGTATCAGCCTGCTGTGGATGTTCTGTAAACTGCTGGGGTTTTATAATCATGGAGGGTCAAAGATCAACACAGAGGTCATGAACTCTGCATTCTGCAGGAGGTTCATGACCTGCATATTGGCTGGCACTGCTTCAGTGTTTCTGAAAAGAGGAGTGCTCCCTCAACCAAGAAGATCATGTCTTTGTAACAAACTTCACCTTGTTTCTTTCAATTAAAGATGCCTTGGTGTTTGCTGTCTGTAAAAACCTAGTCCAGGCCACTTTTCAGAGACTTTTTAAACATCTCTTGAATTCGCCGAAAAGAAACCTATACCTGGGTTTCCACAAAACACATCAGTATCAGAAGTGATGACAGCACAGACGGAACTGAGCAGGCATTAGTACATGCTGCGTTGTGTCAAATGTTTCACCATAAACTATTTTAAGAATGTCAATATTTTGGCTCTTCAAAAGGTTAAAGCAAGGGTCTTGTCTAGTCAAAAATCTGTGTCACCCAAAAGCCCTACAATAACAAAATAAATTTATGTGGGAAATGTCATTGGCACAAATTTTAGGATTTATGGGCTTAAAATGGGGTCAGTGATACATGCTATTACTCTTGGTTTTTTTATGCTTGATAGGCAAGAATGGAAGGTGGTTTTCTGTTAAATCAGCGGTTGCAACACAGTTCAGCTGAAGACAACATTACCGTCATGCATGCATGGCTGGCTGTCTTTGATAGGTTGTCCTATCTCCCTGATTGGCTTCCCTTTTCACCGTTCATCTCTGACCATTCAATTCATTACATGTCTAATTACCAGGGTACCGACGACCACAGCGCAAAAAAAAAGAGGTCGTTCGCATCATGAATGACGCCGTCAGGCTTCACAGACTAGGTATATAGGTCAGCAGAAAATGGCTGAGGGAGTAAGTAAGGGCGGGGAGGTAGGGTGGGGTATAGGGGTGCTGTGTTATAACCCTGGTCAACAGATCACAAGAACCAGTAGAGGTATAATTTGCTGCCCTCCCTGGACAATAAACAGAAGTATTATGTAATTTAGACCTATTATTCTTTTGTCTCTCTCCAGGGCAAGGTAAAATTTTGATACACATTAACAGGGGGATCTCACTTTTGAGATAGGGGAAGGTCAAAGGTCACTGTCAGTAGCATTCACTTTGATACTAGTAAACCATACAACAGAAGGTTCAATTCATATTACTCCTGAGATGGTAGAATTTTTCAGTTGATCACCGCACATCATTACACCTGGTCCATCTTATCAAACATCCAAATGTTTGGTTTTACAACAAAACATCTCAACTGTGTCATCAAAAATAGTTTATAGGCAAGAATGTAAAGAAGAAATATATGGGAGGGGATTGACAGCTGATCAGTTAATATTTGGAATACATTAACTTCGTAACAGGATAATCACAATGCTTTTCAGAAGCAGTGCATCAGAGTTGATGGGAGAAGGACTGTTACAAGTTACCTAATCTTGCTGTTGACTGACTGCATAAGACAATCTCTACGAAATATCGTGGATCTTGATAAAGGGATACTTGTGGAGTAGTTAATTCTACCCGGGTACTCCGCCATTTTGAAGAAAAAAGAGGTTGAAATTCAACCGAGTAGATTTTATACTGACCATTGCATGGATGTTTGCTAAGTTTATCCCTAAGGCAGCATTCTAATATGTAGTATTTAGCAATAATATTCATTCATGGTACGTATACTCTCATAAGGATGACACAAATTGTGAATAGAAACAGGCTTGTGTCTTTCTATGTAGTTATGTAAAAGAAATCATCAAATATATACCGACAAAAAAAAAGATTTCTCTCCACTTGTGATGCAACTCTGGCTCTGGCAGTATATTTTTTAGTCCATCTCAACTATTTCAGAATGTATTGGGGTTTTTATGGTCGTTTGACAAATCTCCTCTCAATTCATCTAGAGTCCTGCCTCATCATGAGAGCAATGAGGTAAATAATTTTCTGAGCTAGTACAACGTAAATTGACTAGCAGCATGGATGGATTTAAGTCTTTCATGCTTGAGGCAGAGAAAGTACATAATAAGAAATAATGTCTTGAGTGAAAACGGAGCACATTTTATGAATTGAGTGAGCATCTACAAATCTAGGGTTGCAATATTGTATGGCGTATAACACTTGGATCAGCATCTTCCATGAATAAACTCTCTGTATTCACAATCTTGGACAAGTTCACAACATCTTTGCAGTTTGTCGTGAAGTTGCACCCTCTCACCTCTTGGTGTTGCCATTATTTTGATGTTTAGACTTCTGAAGGATATCTGACAGCTGGCTGGCACTGCCGTAAATAGAAGCTCGTGATCCCAGGCACATTTGATACTGTTTGGGGTCAAGATTTGGGTCACAGAGTATTTCGTGGTAGATGTGTACCAGTCCAACATCTGGTGCTCTGAACACTGTAATATTGCTTTTGATAAACTTGTTGTAGAGGTCCACATCCTCCATACCCCATCCAACGATGGATGCGTCCATGCCGCCAACGAGGCTCACATCCCCGTTGTACGCGCACACAATCCCGAATCCGTAACTCCGGATTATTCCCGATTCCTTGTTAATGATGATGTTGGACGTGGAACGTTTCCGTGGATACACAACTTTTGGTTCAAACTGGCTGAAAACTTCCGGATAGTAAACCTGTTGACCCTGTTTGGTGTTCTGCCGGCACCGATTGAGGAACCCTGCTGTAAAGTACATATCCACATCCACGAAAAACATCAGCGCATCCCCTGGAAACTGGGATGCACCCAACTCTAGTGCCAATCCCCGGGAAAACTCTCCGACGGCATTGACAATGCGCAGCTCTGTATGCGGATATTTCTGTTGATAAACAGCGATTAGTTTCACTATTTCTAATGACTGGTCATTATTTGCAGTCTTGAATAAAACAATGACAAGTTTCACGTCCTCTTTTGTAATGAGGCATGCCCTCTCTATGTTCTCCATGAATCTCTTGAAAGTTTCAAATCTGCCGGCCAGGGGCAGAACAAAATGTATTGTATGCTTTGAATATCTGCTGAGCGTATTCCACTGTGCGCCTTTGTCGGCGGCCGCATTTCTGAACTTCACCAGTGGCTTTGGAGTCCTCATTTTATTACTCGGTAACTTCAAGACCGGTTTTTCCTCGATCTCCTCCTGAAATTCAATCTTACCGAACGATTGGTGCAGGTAAGCATGCCTTCTGACGGGGACATTGCGCTTCTTGCCTTTATGCCTCCTGTACAAGAGCAGCAGATCCAGGACATAATCCACGCCCAGCTGAGGATTCAGCCTTTGGTATCCGTAGAGTATCTCCTGGAAATCAATAGTCCTTCCTCGGGATAAGGCATTCATATTGATCATTTCCATGATCTGCATAACGGTGCTGTCCATGGCAGCCTGTAAATTTTTACTCAGTCCTGCCCTCGGGTTGTCACTCTGCCAAGAGTACATATACTTTGTAAAAAAATCCCACATTATGACATCGTTGTGTGAGCTCGGGACAAATCGCATCAGATCTGGATTGAGTCCAAGTTCCACACTCTCTTTCTTTTGGTCAATTGTAGGTATTTTAAGTAACTGGTTCATTTCTCTGATTTCTCTAAGTGTCCTGAGAGTTTTGAGTTGTAAATCAGCAATTTTC
Source organism: Ptychodera flava (assembly GCA_001465055.1). Lineage (NCBI taxonomy): Eukaryota > Metazoa > Hemichordata > Enteropneusta > Ptychoderidae > Ptychodera > Ptychodera flava. Next base: position 199,667 of record LD345889.1, read on the forward strand.
TGACTTTCTAAGTACGAATGCATCCGATAGAAGTAGGGGATATTTTTGATGGGATGGAGGGTGACGGCTTGGTGGACCTCAGAAGTGTGGATGTTTCCGATAAAGGCATCTTTGACAAAGTACTTGTGGTAAAACAGCTGTTGCATCTGAAATACAAAAGCAAAAAATCATGAAATTTCAACAACAAATGCTAGAAACAGACTTTTCATGACATTTCAGCACATAAAGCGGTTGGAATCACAGATGACGGGACATGTAATTCATAGCATCATTGAACAAAGATAGACTTAGACGGATATGTTTAGATACACATATATATACACACACAGATATACACATGTACAGACAGACAGACAGACACACTCACACACACACTCACACAAGCAGAATCAAAACACACTTTCTGCATAGCATACACAATGTCTTCAAGAGTGTTCCCAGCATACAAAGCACATAGTAATCATTATCGTTTGAATTGTATTCTCTGTGCACTTCAGGTGTTCATAAGTTACCCTTGGAAGCAACATCCTGGATACACAAGAACCACAGGTTTTATCAGTGTGTGTTTGCTTTTTGATGACTAAATTTACATCACTCATCACGGGTCATTAGCTCTTTCCATCCTGCAAATTTCCTTTTTGGATTGAGATTATTACGCTTCAGGGGAAAGCAAACAATCCAGGGCTCTGATAACTGGGTTGCACTCGTCAGGAATAAATCTCTTAAAGACAGACCTTCAATATTTTAGCCTAAACACAGTAAGGTACTAAAACTGTACAACACAAGACAGTAAATGTAACACATACATCTTGCAAGGCCGTCTCCAGGCAAGCAAGGTTGTATCATGCAAAACATGACAAACAAATGATGGCTAAAAATATTGCTTCTGATTCACCGGATTTGGTTGACTGAATCCGTACAGAAATCGAACTAAAACTGGATATACATGTATCTATGACTTGGAATCAGACATCTTACTTTAATATATGTATATACAATGATGTATTAACAGCAAGAACTCCTACCCTGGTTCAACTGTGCATCTGTAAATTTTACTTCAGGTGTAATTCATTCTGCATACAAGCACCTGCTCATCAGATGATGCTGTATGTCACGAACTGTATATAATTTGCTGTGTGCTTGTCTGCAGGCTTATAGTTGTTGCTTCAATACACTAAATACAATATTTGACATGGGCATGTCAAACAAACATGCATGTGATTCACAGTTATTAGATCTTGTCTCATATCTCATGAAGCAGAAATGAGAAAGCCCGGGTTCATTTCCCTCTACACCTACACACTTGCCGTACCGTACACTGACCCAACACCATAAACGCAAGGCTGTCACGTTCAATCAGCAAATCAAAGTGCCTTAGGCAATATTTGCAAGGGGAAACTGGCTACAGGGAGTAAACTGTCGATGATGTTGTTTTCTGATGTTGTAAAAACAAAACAAATAAAGTAACATGACGTAACTCAACTGCATGTAGACATGTGAATCCTGCTGTTCAAGGTATAGATTACAAGAATAGGTATTATCTGAACAAATGGCTGTAAAATCTACAAGGGGTCCTTGGTGTTTTTGGGAATGGTGCTGAGGGGAAAAATGCAAAACAAACTGAGTTTTATCTGGATGGTGGGAGTATATTAAAATAGCACTCACCAAACTCCTTGCCTGAATGTTTTACAAAATAGTATGACCGACCCATCATAGTATTTTGGAGGGTCTATGGACCCACTCGTATGATTGCTTTGAAATTTCTTGACAATTTTTTTCTACTCTAAAGAAATCACATTTATTGGAAGGATACAATAGTATTTGTACCATGTAACTGACATATTTTGGCTGAAAGACAATGTGAAAGAAAAGTGTGCAAAGAGCACACACTATGTTTACACAATATGTATGAAATATTATTTATACTTCCATGGAGCATATCATGGTATCAAGAGACTGTGCCTAAAAAACAAAACCATTTTTCATTCTCTTCCCTGGTATAAGTATTACCAACACAATGATTTATGTACATTAATTATGCAAACACAATGATTTATGTACATTAATTATGCAATTTTATTGTTCCAGTCCTGACCAGCTGTCAATAATAACATTGGAGATAACAATTAACATACAACCAACCATTGATCAGTCCAATACTTTAGCACACTTGGTATGACTTTAGGAGCAGAACAAGACAGTGTATTCAACAGGTAGTGCTGATTGCAAATGATGTAATTTTTTGTCTCATTAATATGCATAAATAAATATTTGTCTGCATTTTCTGCATAAACAATGAAAATAAAACCTGCTGGTGTTAGAATGGCTACTAAAAATCACACTAATTCATATGAATTTATGACTCAGACTACAAGCCGCAACAACAACCACGCATGCAACAACAACATTTGTCCGAATTTTAGGCAGCATTGTCTGACGTCGCACACATACAGCTATATTTAGTAACAATTTGAAACCTGAAATCGCAATCAATGCTATTGGACACAAGTATTAAATGGAGAATACATCAAAGTTACAGAAAGTCGGCAATATTTTCTTCTACTGTGCATGCTCAATCAGCAGTTTGAATTCTTCATTTTTCATCACAGCCACGAGTTGAAAGTGTACAGTGTATTTGTGATGTGTGCACTAGTCCATGTGTGATAACACATTGCATTGCAAAACATGCGCTGCAAAACACCATGGCAACACAAACTGTGATATCTTAATAGGCATACATAAAATATTGATACCAATATTAAAGCAAGCTATTCTTCAAATGCACAAAAAGACACGCTTTCAAACAGATGCAGTCACAGCCTATGTTTCTGTCTGCAAAATCATGTTTGAATCTACCATTCCAATGGCCAATGGCAAATGTTGATAAGAAATTGTAAGTGATCATTTTAAAAGAGCTGCTGTAAACCCAGAGAAGGTCACTACAATGTGAAGAGAATTCACTGAGGGGGCAATAGGTCACCCCTCTTTATAAATGAGGTGACCTTGCAGTGGTGTGAATGAAAACCATACTGTGTTCCACTGGACAACCTGATAGGTCTTCTAAAAGAGTTTTCAAAGTTCTAAGATTGGATGGCAAGACTGACACTCAGCTCCTTGTCCTTGCTTTCTGTCTTTGATGACCACTTGGTGGCCACAAGAGCCTGCAAGACAGTCTTCAGATTTCTCATTTCTTGTGAAATGTTTACATTGGATAGCTTCTGTAATGCGCGGATTATCTCTCAAAATGCCAAATTGCTAAACTTTGCGTTTCCTTGAAGTTCATGTCAACCTCTCTTCTGTAGTTCTTTAATAAACCATCGCAGCGGTTCACAGGTTCAAATTACATCATTACAGTATTTCATTCACAGCTTTCCTCCTTGCACGTCTGCACAGCTAGTCTAGACATAATTTGATACCGGCCATTCTTGAAACATTCTATTAAACCTTTTCATAACCACACATTGGTATTATCAAATTGGTTTTCATTTGTGTAGTTGACCACTATACCGGCAAACTGGAATGAAACATCCGAAGACACTCAAATAGCCCTTCACCAGCTTGGCATTGTGACTGGGTGTAGCTGTAGGCTTGTGCTGAGCCAGGCTACACCAGCAATTGTGTGCAGCCAGCAGAGAGGCTATGATATGCATTTACTATCATCAGTTTTGCGAGCATGACAAGCACCAACATTGGTTTGTCTGCAAACAGTGGCAAGCAACGTTCCATTACCAACAAATCAACAAAATTGTAGTCTCTTTTTGTGACCTTTTTTATAAATCTTATTTTGAAACCTAGAGTCAATATCTGAACCCCAAATCTGGGAGAGACGAAGCGATGTTGAGGGAAAAGCCGACAGTGACTCTATTTAAACAATCGATCCACCATTTGATGTCTTCTGTATTTTTGATTTTGAGTGGATGTACTCCAAAGATGTGGTATCAGTCTGTTTGATACTTTTGCAATTTGCAAGTTCAACTACATTGTACTAGATAAATGTACTCTATGGATTTAAAATTAATTCAGACAATCTGTGCTCCCTAACTCAGATTACACAAATGCCTGCTCAGAGACAAACTATTGATTGGCGGGATCCTGGACTTAACATTCACTGGGCCATCCCAATGCACACTCCATTAAAAAACAATGTTTTTTATTGATTTTGTAAAATTCATGCATAATTGCAAAGTCAAATATTGAACATTGATATTAAAATATATTTAATATTTGTTACAAAAAGACAATGTCACTTTAAATCACATAAAGATCAAAGTTCGTTCTCTCTCTGCTCTATTGCAAACATTTTCAAAAATGCTGTCATCAGTTCATCCATGATTGTGAGAAAACATTGTGAGAAAACATATCTTGAAGTTTCCTTATCCTTATTGTTTAAAATATCATTTTGATACAAATGGTTAATATTTGACCTTGATATGAGCAGAGTGAGAAATTGATTGCTTGTTATGGTAGGGAGCCAAAGTACTGATATGGTAAACTAATGATCATATGGCTTGGTCCATCTTTGTGCTTGCTGTTTGAAGATTCCCTTACAATAGATCAATCAGCGTGAAAGCAAACCTTTACCTAGTACATCTATCTGCTCAAATTCAGAAACATTGAGTAATAACACATTGTGTGCTGAGGGTTTGCCTAGACAGCATACCACTTTTTCCACCAACCAGTACTTGCCTAATATAGAGTAAATATTATGAAAATTATTAATTATGAAAAACATGATAAAATGTTTTTTTTAAATACCTGTATTCTAAGACAATGTCCGCATCTTGTGCTCTCATTTAAGTGTGTAAATGTAAATTTCTATCTGGCCACATCAATATTGCCGGTCGTCTTTTATTATGTCTGAATGTATGCATATGTACACCTCCAATCCTTACACAATTGTACTTTCAAAATGAGCTGCTCACCTCTAATTTTTCTGCAAACTTTATAAATTGAAAGCTGAGCTTTGATATGACTGAATACAAGATCTCAGGGACTTCAATTTTCCAATTATGATCTGTCAGAGATTTTATTTTTCATTCTCTCAGTACTTCAAAAGCACAGTGTGACAGATGAGATCCAATCCTTGGTTATTTATACCAATGTTTGAAAATTTCATGAGGCTTTAATAAATTATAAATGAAATCAGGATGTGATATTGAACCATAAAATATTCAAAGACAAGTTTCACATACTGCA
>LD345889.1:217929-246121 GCA_001465055.1 Ptychodera flava
TTCTTCATAGAATATATTGAAACAGCAGAGCAAGTGGCAATTTTCTATTTCTTCCTGTAGCTCAAAACCAGTAATACACAAGTAGTTTTGAATTCAAAATAGATGTACAGATGCAAGGTTAGTTGTTTACTAATGAAGAGTGTGAGACACTACTTGTCCAATATGCTGTACTATATATATATAGTACAGTTGGCGCCTCGAAACATTCACTTTTGGACATTTTCACAGAACCCATGAAATAATAGGCTAGCCAGCATTTGTCTTGTCTTCTGTGCAAGTAGTTGCACAGGCAGTCAAACGCACAAATGCAAGTTGTAAAATGATAAGGTTTTTTATGAAAATACTGCAAAGATGTGCGAGAACATTAGTGACATGTATATCACTCTGCTCTTCATCAGGCAATTCGCTGGTAAGATCTCATGCACAGTACTCTGCCATATTTTCTAATTATCTCATACTAATTTATACCCAGATAATCAACCATACATTATTGTAACAAAATATCACACAAATATTAACCAATCAATCGATGCAATATTTTCATAATGATCTCATAGGCTAATTGTACTCCGCGAAATAGCAAAATTACGAAATGGCGAAATCACGATTTTCGATTTTTTCCAAATAGCAAAATTAACAAATAAAGAAACTACACACACAGAAATTACCTGCCACCAAGAGTATGCTTTATAATCGTCTCCTACTCTTACTAGTACAACATTACATGTAACACGCCATGTTGAACATCGCTGAAATTGGCCTCGGAATCAAATTCAGTTTCGAGTGACTGAACAAACAGCTGGCATGTTTTTTTCCAAACTGACCAAAGTCATTTTCTGACACATGGAAAGTATTTCACCCACAACAAGTTTATTACTGGCATGTGTTTTGCAGTGTAAGAAAAGGCAATGATTAGCGATGATACCATTGTCGGTTTAGTTTATTTGTTTGGCCGCCGTTTTATCACATACTCCTGCCAAACTACGTGTACGCGTGCACGCTTACGCACAACATTTTCATCTTGGTACAAGAGATCTAAGGGAAAAACCTTTAGATATTCGGAGGGGCTGGTCAGAAATGAAAAAAAAACATTCAGAACAGAAAGTTTGGGGGAAAATATTTTCACACTACTTTGCAAAATAAACAAAATATTTAGAACACAATTGAGTAATATAAATCTGCAAGACTCAGAAAAATAATTTGCACATCTATTCTCATTTGAAAAAAAAAGAAAATTTGAAATTTTCAGTTGTACAATTTTTTTTTTCACAATCCGATCATGACCACCCCCTCCCAAAATCTAATGGTCTATCCCTAAGCCTCGAGGTATACGTGGTTTTGTGCGCTGTCAACTTCCGGGTTCGCAATCGCGCGATTTCGCCGAATTTATCGTACTTTCGGTGCTAAACTTTGATGTCGAGAATCAAAACATGTGCAGATTCACTGAATTTGACTTCGTTCAGATGAAACTTAGCAGATTTTCTTATCATGATCAATTTCCAACCTGCACGGCATACCGGTACACATGGGTTTTGGTATCCACCTTGCAGATTGCAGTGTGCACCCGGGTATTTCGGCTTAAGATCGATTATACAGCATACTCTAGGTGGCAGGAAATTTCTCTATGTGTAGTATCTTTATTTCTTCATTGTGCAATTTGAAAAAAATCGTGATTTCGTCATTTCGCCATTTCGCTATTTCGCCGAGTACAATTAGGCGATCTCATACTAGTTTATACCTGGGTAGCCAATGCTACAGTACATTATTAATTTATTTTACACAAAATATGATATGAATGTTAACAAACCAACTGATGTAATTCCTGGAACAGCAAGTGATAGAGTGATAACAAAATTTTTGAAAATATGAGGTGGAATAATTGATGATTTAAAAGTCGAATTCTTAAGCGCATGACACTACGGTACCCAATGAGTCAGGTTGCACTGTTCTAATCATGCAATTTGTGCATGATCATTCCAAAATGACAAACTTTCAATTCATATGTAAATGATACGAAAAATACATACTTTGGTGTAAATTTGACATCTATCTATATTTTGAGTCATGGACATGGGTGACGCATGGAAAGCAATAGCAGAGATAATTCATCTGGCATAAAACAACAAGTAGATTTGACACAATGGCATACAGTCATTATGCAGAGTATATGTTTAATGTAAACTAATCAAAACACTCTGCAGTATATGATGAAAGTATATATTGGCCTGCAGAGAAGACATATAGAAGGTTAGAAGGTTTCTTCAAAATACCAGTGATGGACCTGCTTCACAGAGCACCACTGTGTCACTGTCACTGTACAGGGCAAAAAATTAGAACTCTTACATGTAATACAGACAGGACATTAACCTCTGTGTATGGATTCAAATCCTCTTCTCCTTCATGATTAATCACTTTAAAGAACCATAAACTTTTTCCCTGCCTGTTCAATCAAACGACAATCCATCTTTTGCGATAGCTGCTGGTGGAAAAATAAACTTTGTTGATCCTCCAGCTCTCTAGCCTTGTGAACTTTGAAAGCATTTGAGAAAATTGTTATCCTTTTATCCTAGGGGCAAGCAGTCTGCTGGCAGCACACGTTTCAAAACAAATTGCCAGATAAACTCCGCTGCCGTGGTGAGATGTATCAGCCAGGTTGATTATTCCAGGGAGGGAAGGAAAAGGGACGTGGCAATGCCAAGATCGAATTCCTAATTGTTAACTATAGTGTGTGTATGCACAAAAATCAAGTTGAGAGTCAGTTATTTTCACTTGCTTAGGCCTTCTCTCATCCTTGACTCATACACTGTAGCTAGTTGAGGCTTGATTGATTGCAGCTTACATCATATAATAAATATATGGTGGTGGGATTTCCATCTCAAAATGGCCAGTAGAGACTTGGGCATATCTAATCCCATCATAATTGGATGGGTTTTTTTTCCACTTCCATTCCGACACTTGATAAATTGAAAAAACTGTTGACAAAACCTGAAAGGTTATGAGAAAGGCTGCCACCAATTTTCAGTAAACAAGCCACGGCTGGGATTGGGCTCACCTATCTCACAATGACCTTCAATGATGCATACGCTTACTCACACAGGTTGCCACATTACCATCGCAATGATTTGTGATAATTCCCATCTCGTAAATCTTCTTGCTGTACTTAAATGAGCGTGAGTGAAAAATACAATATCATATATTTATGCTCCTAGCTGAGTCTCATAAGACAGAGGGTAATAAATATTCTAGATTCACTTGTGTACAAGAATTAAACCATAAAACATCATATCCAAAGGTAAAACTTCTGTCACATGTGTTATTGCAAAGTCCATTCTTTTGAATGTCAAACTGAAGCAGTCATCACGAAGTTCAGTGACTGGTCTCAGCAAAGGCCAGTGATTCACAATCCCTGTCATAATTTCATGGTTACGATTTTTTTCACACTGAGCTCATACCTTGTTAGTTTGAAATCAACCGTTCAATTTCCCGTAACTTGTATTTTCTCTCCTGTTATTTCTCTTATCTTCATTATTAAAACCACTGTCCAGAATTTTATTCACTTCTTTGATGCGCTGATGCCATAATCGTTTGGTCTGTCAAATTGGTTAGGTGGGCACAGCACAGCCTCCCCAGAAAAGCTTGTTTTGAGTGAGAGTCTGTCTGAGTACACACCCTTGGCTGGCAACGTTGCAACGCCATGTTTCCCAACTTCAAACTTTTGCACTCATTCCATGGAATCAAGAGCATATGACACAGACAATGGGTTGAGAACTCTCTCCGTGGGCGCAGATACATATCAGAGCTGCAATAATTTTTTTTAATCAATCATGCTTCCGGACATAAGGAAAATATTGGAAAATGATAAGAGCTAAAAACGATGGCATGCACCGGTAGAAATTACCTGATTAGAATCATTTCATGTGCTGGGGCTAGTTCTATGAACTCAGGAATAGTGAGACAGTGTTTGACGGAAATAGAAATCTGTCTGTGTTCAGGTAGGGAAGAGTTTTCCCTGATGGTAAAAGCTTGAAGGGACAGGAACACAGATCAAATGCAATTCAAAGGTTATCTTCTGGATCAATACTCTCTTCATGCCTGAATAATTGTCACTTTCGACAATTCCTTCCATTTTCACCTGCGTACATGCAGTATGTATCGGGCGTAGTTTCCTGCACAAGTCTTGTATGGCATGTTAAAACACCCTATACTTGGCTCACTGACAAACTGAATTACTCCTTGCTTTTTATTTAATTCATTTTTACACACTCAATAATATAAAACTAACATTAAAATTCTACATGAGTAAAACCAGTCAAATTGTAAGATAAGTGACGACACACCAGTCACATGGGTAACCATCGTACTGCCTTAGAACCACCCGCGCAGAATGGCAGGCCGGAAGCATGAGATTACCATAGTCGGCTTGTTTGACACTATGATTTTTCAGCTTTCCCGTGGGAGGAAGCTATAAATTAACAATGCAGGGTGAGTATACTGTGAAGAATCCATGGTTATCTTCTTTTTAAGAATACACACACTTCCAAATCATTAATTTTGAATTATATGTATTATTACACAGTCTAATAATATTACAGTCATACAGAGTCTAGCAACTTTTGACGATGTTTGAAGTTTGACCTCACGATGGTATGTTGTACATACTGAGAAAACAAGAAAAGATTTCACTAAAAATACACATCTAACTATTACTAAGCCACGCAGTGAATCATGGTCAGTCAAAAACCTGTAAATTTATGTTAAATTATGCAACTGAACCACAATTTTTTCACACACACTGCACTGCATAGTTTTGCTCTATTGTAAGTGGACAACGTGAATGTGTTCACATTCTGCACAAGACCACAAGTTGCAGTGGACAACAGGGCGAGAAAAGTAGACGAAAGAAGCTTTTTATTAGATATTTCACTTTTGCTACAGTTTGCATAGAAACATCTGTTCACATAGTTAAAACTAAGATTTTCAACAACAGACACTGGAATATTGAACTGCATGACTGAAGCACAGCCGGTGTTTCTACCGAGACTGGCTGATTTATGCTTGTCTGCTGGTTTCAATAAAGTTGTGCTTTGATGGATTATATTGTTCAGGCTATGGATTCAAACCACTCTCTCTGAAATCCTGGCATGTTGTTCATCAATTTCATACAAGAGCTGATACAGCAATTCAAAGTAACAGAGCCATACCGACTTTTATATTACATTGTAGGAAACACCGTCCATACTCCTCTTTCAATATCATATGTGGATGCACTGTACACATTCCCGACTTACAGAATACACTAGTCTAGTAGACAATATTCATACTTCAAACTTTGCAGGGATTAACAGGGTCCTAAATAAACCACACACAAAAAATACCTACTCCATTCATTAGGTTATGAAGGACAGTTTTCTTTACAATCTGATTTAAATACAATGTATGATAGCATATGCCACCCTGCAATATAGAGAGGCAACCAACAGCTAATGAGAACAGCTAAGATTAAGAACATCCACATGTGGAAACACTGCCCTCTCTGCACCTGAGACTATTGTTTTGGTGAAGGGAGTACAGAATGAAAGGCCTACTCTTTTGTCTGCGAGCAATGAATCTACATGCGACCAAATACGCCATATTAGGATAATGAAGCTAAGTTTTCAGAAAGTGGTCAATTGCCTTGCATAGTAGAATTATTTTATGAGCTGAGAGTACAGCGTTTTCCACAGGGGGATTTTGATGGATGGGTCACCCCTGTTTTCAGCAGTCAATTCATATCTTGATATGAAAGAATACACTTTCACAACAAAATAATATGCTAATGATGGCCACCCCTCTGCTTTTCCAAGCTGGGGTACATTGATTATAATTGATGTGCACTGGCCAGAAACTAAAAACTAACCAAATCCCTTAATGTACATGAAGGTGATAAGAGAGTTCAAATCTCAACTGTAATAATAACAAAGCTGGCTAATAGTCATGGTTAATTAAAACGTTTACTTCAAGTCTATCACGTAAAAACACATTTATACTTTGCGATTACTGCTGCTCACTTTACATGCTGTAAGAACCAAAGTTTTCTCAGAACAGTTCGCCTCCTTGGTTTCTAAACGAAATGTGTGTCACACTCTCAACTTTCTTGACCTCTGACCCCAAGCTATGAGATCCACAGCTACAGGGATCAGCAAAGTTCGAGGGAACCTAGAATTGAATTGTGTGTGTAGGCATGTGTAGTAACTTTTTAATGGACAGTTAAAGTTCTCATTCCTGTTACCAAGACACCCAGATAGGTGGCGATAAACAGTGGTTGATATGCCAGACTTGCTGAAAATTTCAAAGTATCCAGATCACACTGATAATGGATTTGATTTGGCCGGGATGAGTACAGAGGATGTCTCACCCAGTATGGTCATGGCCATTGCTTTATACAATACAGACTTCATTATTGCACATCCGAAGTACAGCAGTATGGTCATGGCCATTGCTTTATACAATACAGACTTCATTATTGCACATCCGAAGTACAGGGTGAACCGCCCACACTGAGTCTGTTGAACCACAGATGTAATGATAATGGATTTAACTTTGTCCGGGATGAGTACAGTTTACAGGAGAAGATGTCTCATGCAGTGTGGTCATGGCCATTGCTTACAATACAGAATTCAACATTGCACATCCTATTAAAGTACTGGGTGAACCGCCAACACTGAGTCCATTGAACATAATTCACGAATGAAGAGCTGCTTGGCATCCCTGACAAAGAGCTGTTCATGCAGGAATGAGTACAGAAGTGGGTTCTGCTGTTGCTTAGGTTGTCAATCAGATCAGTCGTAGCCATTTTTCACCAGATAATGGGCATCAATTTAGACACCTTCAGAAGTAAACTGTACATACATGTAGGTGGTCTGTGAAGATCAATTCTGTATGGATTGTGGACAGTGGTTTAATAGCCGGTATCTTGCACAGATTTCATGAACACAAATCTCGCAAAGATACATGTAGCTAGTATTTTGTTTGATGTCAAATTACCACAATGACAAAAAAAATTCACCCAATGTACATTTCCAATCAACCCCACTGCAAAAGTTAAAGTTCCATTAGATGTACCTTCAGACAGTCTCCCAGGAAACTTTTGTTCTGTTCTGTTCCTATGATTTCTTGTTCTACTATAAAAAGTCATGAGGGAATGTCTTCAAGTCGTTGACATGGTCTGTGAGTGATACAGAATTTCACTATTTATGACTGAATCAAAGCACCAGTGTAACTTTTGATGTTTTTTCACTAATTTTCTATTCATTTATGTAAACTTCACTTTCCTTCCTACTCCCTACAGCATACTGAGATACCCAATATTCAGCTTGTAAACTTTGTCTGTACATGTGTTGACTGCACCGTTATAATTGACAAGTGAATTGAAATGTAAACAATAACAGCGCATTTTCCATGTGTAGCCGCTGTGTTGACAAGCCAAATGGTATAGGTGTTCACCATGCTTTTGGGAGTAGCACAAGAAACTGTTGTTAACATTGAAAACAAAAAGTGTTGAAAGAATCATCAAAAGTTGCAGTTACTGGCTCTTCAATTACATATAAACACATCAACCATTATAACTTACTGCTCTAGATAGATTAAAAATCTTTTTGAGAAAGAAGCAACAAATAAAATTCTTTCAAATCCAGCCATATATTGATCTATGTCTTAATAACATGCCTTTGGCTAGCTGATATCCAGAAGTCTGCTGGGAAGAACAATCGCAGTATCGTGATGCAGACGTGGCATCTCTGTGGCCCTTGGATATATACTATTTAGAGGACAAAGTGTGCATTCTACATGCAAAGGGACCTTTCATGCCTCCATTTACTTTGAATGAAACTTGAGAATTGAAATTGTCACACACACGCACACATGTACAGTATTAAAATGCTACCTATTTCAACAGTAGCGGTACTTCATCATCCACGGGCTTTGTTCTGGAATCGTTTACTGAGAGGAGAGAAACATGGAATAGTTTCCATGCCTTCATGATTGACCTTGTAGTGGAGAGTGGGACATTCCTGACAATTACACATAGTTGCCACATGCCAAGGCTGATGCTGGCTCATGGGGCAATCCTGAGTGAAGCCCAGTTGTGCAGGTCTGGATGTATTAAAGCAATTCCTATTAACGTTGTGTGCATGTACTCGAGTTATAAAATTTGAGCTGCACACCTGCAAACAGGTATGCTGACAAACTTTACCGCGACAGGCATTTAGTATAAGATGGCAAATTTTTTTACCCATAATATGTTGTGTGTAAACAAGATTAGTTCTTCACTTACCAGTACTTTTCAAAGAATGCATGGCTGAATCCAACGTACAATCACCAAAGAATGTTCAGTGCCTGTTTGCAGTATCAGTAGAGGCTTTCAGAATACTCTGGCAACCAATTCATCACTTTACTTGTATGTCGTTACGGTTAAATAATTTTATTGAAAGTGGAGTTGCCTGTGAGTGTGGGTAAATACATCATAACATTTTTATGGAATTATTATGCCTGTGTGCAAACAGAATTAGGAAATATTATAGAAATAGACACACCTATAGAATAAAAAGTGCAGCTATAAAATTCACCCACTTTACTGAACAGTACAGCCAGTTTTGCTGTTATTACAATCTTGGAACAACAAGACAAAATACATGTCAGGTAAGTCAAACTTGTGTAGGATTCCTTCTCTGAAACATGTCAAAAGTTACAAGAGATTTTAGAGATTTTAGTACCTGATCCGCAAGAATCAAACACCTCTCTACGAGCAGTTTGAACAGCACTCCAATTTTATTACTCACAGTTTCAACTCTCAAAGGAAACATTAAAGGCTATCCAATATCCTTATTTTATCAACTAAGTTGCGTATTTAAAGCTCTATTAGCTGTAACTTTGATGCAATTTCAATTGTTCATGTTCTGTTTGTAGCATACACTTTGTTGTTCCATTCCAAATGTCACGTTGAAGTGCCTAGTGTTCGACTGGTCAATGCATAGTGTAATGTCTAGTGTTCAACACTGTATATTGTATACCATGTATTGGACAAAAAATAAAAATACAGACATGATGTGATGATCTCTATGATGACACATCACCTGTAGTGTAAAACTGGCCCATCTTTCTCGCCAAAAATGACTCTCTTCTGCCGATCTGAAGAACACTGAAAATTTTACATGTTTAACTTCTGATGCTCCTCAAAACAGAATCAGCTGTATCCAAAGTCACTATATTGAGAAAGGTGTGTTTGGATATGTTCTTACTTCAAACCATTCATTTATTATTTATTACTGAATTCTTTTGTACTAAAATGCTTCTTTGGAAACAACAATATTGTTTTAGGAGATCCACAATGGCCAGACTCTACACTGTGCAGAAATTGTCATCAGTAACTATTCACCTTCATTCTGTTGCATCTTGGAAAGGGTCATCGCCTATGAGGAGGCACTTAAAATTATCCAAACATCTATGACCTCGATGTTGACTCAGCAAATCAGTCACTCTGATAAAATACCTGAATTTATACATGTATCAATCACTCAAAGTGTGACAATATCTCGGCCACCTTTTCTACAGAAGAATTTGAAAACTATATCCATACATTTTAGTTTGAACACTGATGTGATTCAACTATGCCATTTAAAGAACAAAAGTGTCTTTCTCTTTTCTAGCTTTAAGGTAGAATGTGCCTGGCGGACAGATATTCAGACTCTAAAATTTTTACGATACCTTTTTGGTCTACCACTTGTAGGGGTTCATTTTGAAGCCTATGGAGTAAATAAAGTTTTCAGCTCAGCAGCTTATGTTTTTTTGAAAATCAAAAAGTTAATTTTTCCTGAGAGAGTTGACACTGAGATAGTTGCCATTTTGAATTTCAAATATCGGTAAATGTCATGTAATTTGTTTCTCTAGTACCATACTTTGCAAGGTGACCCTTGATTTTCATCTTGATTTGGTATGAAAATGGTTGAAAGTTTCTTGTTTCTTTGAGGAGAGTTTGAGCAAAGTATAAGTCTTTCACTTTCAAGGCGCATACTAGCCTAAACGTGATATTATACAACAAACCAGCCATGTTTTTCTCATCATGGACATTTTTCGGGTTTATACACATGTTAGAAACGCCAATATTATTGAATCGATACACAATAGAGAATGCAAATAAATTGACACAGCAACCGAGATGGAAATGCCAATATTATTGAATTGATACACAATAGAGAATGCAAATAAATTGACACAGCAACCAAGATGAAATTGGCTCGGGTATGGTCCTTTTCAAAAACACTGAAATCTATAAGACCACTGGAGGCAGCTTCACTTGCACAGGTATATTTTTCATTCTGATCCTATAACTGCACATAGCACAAGCAATGATCAAACAGATGGCACTACCTGAGGACACTGCAGCTAAGAAAGCACTTAAACTCCTTCCCATCGCAAAGTGGACTGCTGAAAGAACATGCAGATGCTAAATTTTTGGTAAATGTGTACGCGCACCTTGGCTGTATAAATGGCTGGAGTAATTCACACCAAACTTTTTAAAGTTAAATATTGTGCAGTCTTAATCTTTGAACCAGGTAGTTTTTCATTGGCAAATGAATTCAACACCAAATTAGTATTTTTGGCCCTCATCCCACGGCCTGGATATATATTGACAACCATACAATCACAAATTGCTTTTATACCAATTTATCTCAACTTACTCACTGACTATACATGTACATTTCCTTCAAGCTTAGTAGCGGTATATACATCTACATACATCACTGATTATTTCGTCAACTCATTACTGTTTGGAAAATGTGTGCTGAATACTAGTATTTCGAGTGATGAGACCAGAAAAATCACTTTCAGTGATTAATTTAGACGACAACATTTGAGACAGAACTGAATTCCCTTTGTACACTGAATTAAAGTTTCATTGAGGACAGACTCATGTAACCGTGCAATACTGCGCAACTTCCACTCTTTGTACAACCATTCAAGGAGAGTCATTGATAATGGTACCCTTCAACTTACTGAATAGAACAAAAATTTCAGACTTCCTTGTCTATGTTTGCCTATTCCATGATTTTATTCAATTATTAAACTGTAGTTTACTTACTATTGAATTAAATTTGAAATCAAATGAGACTACTGGGATAAACAGAACACTGCTTATTGAGTTTTACAATAAACTTTACCTATATCATTTGTGTAAATAAAGTATGCTTGCCACATTGTGAGATAATAACATTGCCCTGCCAAGTTTTGGCGACATATTTATTTTGAGATAATAGCATTGGTCTGCCAAATTTTAATAACGTAATGTATTCTGGTCAAGCCGTTAACAGCAAACACAAAAATCAAGCTACATGGAGTTGGAGATCAATGCAATATACACTCACTATACATTATTATGTTTATGTCAAATAAGTCAAATCACAATATTTATGATTGTGGAAGTGAAATAAGTCTGAAATGATTTTATGTATGTATCTATCAGACTATGGGTCTTCAACTGCTCAAATTGCTCAATTAGATTACATAGGACAGGTTTTGTTGCACGGTAACACTGACTGTTTTCTACAGACTTGACAGCAAAATCAATCAACATCACATTCACAGTCCCTTCATGCAGCAGAAACATGAGCAAATAGGGTACCAACATTCACATACATTCACTCATGTAGTTGAGTCATGTTGTGATGTCATTCATTTAGAGCTGTATATGAAAATGCCATCCACCAGTGCAAGGAATACAGGTACCAGATATCTAGATGCCAGGCTCTGGTGAAAGAATAGGTGGAAAGTGAGTGGTTGTTGTTTGTGTAGGGCTCCTGCTGTAAATGATAGCATGCAGCCAGCAATGGCATACAACAGGACAAAGCAAATCTACAGGTACGCTACAGTATGAGATGACGAAAAGTGCCAATGTCTCAGAAAGAGAAACCGAATCACAGCCTACGTGTGGTTTTCTTGATGGAAGGCCAGTACTACTAGTGTACTCACAGTTATGCTTTCTAAAACCAACTTTCACTTTAACCACCAAATTTTTACTGTAAAAATATATGATTTGTCAGAAGCTACATGTACATGCACTTTGGCATCAGCCATCCTTCAACATGAACTTCACTATGGAAACCATCAATGTGACTGAGTAGTAAGTACCATGTAACATTGCAGTGGTATAGCAGGCAACCAGAATAACTATCGACTGAAATCTTACTGAATTATGTGAATACTTCAACTTTTTAGTTTTTTGGGGCAAAAAGTAGCTTATTATTGATATGCATAGAAATCATCAAACAAATCAAGCAACAGGTGTTAAGGACTCTAGTTATTGTATTATTTCTATCCCAGACATCACATAAAAGATCAGAAAGCTACTAACGAATAGCTACATCAGCAGTTTCACTCTGCACATTCATGTATTTGAAAACCTATTTGCCATGCAATTGAACACTTCCTGAAAGTATCGATTGCAAGTCAACTAATAAGGCTAGACTGAAATAATGCACTGTCTAGCTGACACAATTCTTCCCGACAAAAAATTGGCTTTCTTTCTTTAAACTTTCCTAAAGCGTATTGATGTAAGCTGCAAACAAAATTCAGAATCAATAATCCAGTGCGAGCAGTTTATCAACTTTGACGTCAAAATGCATGCATCAGGTTTCTTGAACACTGGGAGTGAGAAAGAGCCACCTCGTGATAAGGTGCTCAAGTCTTTGAAAACTAAAGAATATGATGACGTCAACGAAGGACAGTTCGTGCCCAGACTACATCTATGATTTAGTAGTAGGAAGTTGTAAGGTTTACTGGTTTGACACCTTCATCTTAGACACCTTTCTGCACTGCCACCTCAGCAATTGGTGTATTACCTTACTTGGATGAATGATGCAACGACTTCACTCTGTCACTGTGTGCCATGAAATGATACTACCTGATTTCGTTGTCACAAATTAAGGTAGAGCACACCTCCGGGACAGAAATTTGGGCTCTCAAATTTTTTCAATTCTTTTCTGATCTATCATTTGCAGGGACTCATTTTAAAGCTCTTGATATAAGAAAACTTTTCAATGTCTTAGGTTCTTGAAAATCAAAATTTTATTTTTCCCCATAGAGTTAACACAGGGATGGCGGCCATTTTGAATTTCAAATAACGGGAAATCTGAGATAATTTGTCTTGCTAGTACCAAATTTTGCAGGGTGACCCCTGATTTTTATTCTTGCTTTGGTAAGAGAATGGTTGAAAGTTTCATTGAGGGAAGTTTGAGCAAAATTTTAAGTCTTTCACTTTCAGGGCTCATAATACCTTAATTTTAGTGTTGCATTTGTGCACTCATTGGTTGAAATTGATGGCAAAGCATGCAACATGTTTTTTTGCTCACATCTGCGACACAATAATCTAAAATGTCATAGAATGAACTTGCTTTAAGCTACATATTAAGCACAAAGCAGGCATCGCACTGACTTTCGTTACTATTAGAGCATGGCATTAAGAGTTTCCTGACTCTGCAATGCTTTGATATTTTCACAAATGTGACTTTCATAATCACAAGCTCACAGAAGGCAAAAGTGTGAGTTGTAGCAATACCTGCTGGCTGATTCAGGGAGGTAATTATTATAACACTGCAGACATCCTACAGCATCAAACTGCTGGACTGGCAAAGGTTATTTTGATATCAAGCAGTAGAGTAAGACATCATTGCAACAATAAATATTGGATGACATCTATTTTTCACATGTATGCTAGGCTGAATGACATATTTTCTTGCTTGATACCTTGTCATGATGAAAGACGTGACACAGGGGGTTTTATGTGCTAGTAGAAGGTACCTCAACCTGTCAAAAAGTGAATTATGTACCGGTAGACCAGAGACAGTGACGGAAGCACTGTTTGTAGACTCATAAATTGGAAAGTCACTGAAATAAGTAAGTTACTGAAACTGGAGCCGTCTGCATTAATAATCTAAGCCACGGGAATCTACTTGGCAAATCTTTTATTCCTGCACACTAGTTTTACTTGTTAATTTAATGCAAAACACTTGTTTTCCTGGGAAATTACTGATAAGGCTGATTTGATTGTAGATGCGTCCTTACTTGTAGTAGCACTCAATGGGCAATGAAAATGTCATTTTCTGGGTAATGATGTACCCCACATGGCTTGTCCACACCGAAGTCAATAAAACCATGGAGGTACTACCTCCATGATAAAACAAAGTCGTTTAATTTGACAAATTGTCCGTCAGAGACTTCATAAACCTAGAAATTTGAATCATGGGGGAACGGCACTTAAGTGACTCTGGAACCCTAACACTTGATTGCTCACATGGGAGTTGTTTGTCCATGCTCACAGTCAGTCTAACAGTACAAGCACTGGCAGTGTATAACTGTTGTTGCAACCATAGTGTCAGTGATTTGAAGAAAGGTCTGTAGAAAGTGAAGCGTTATGCAATGCAGTGCTCCTGTACACAAAGACTATAAGAAGACTTATGCAAATGAGATGTGAAGGTAATTAGGGTCAACAACCCACCCTGAACTTTGAATTTCAACTCTATGTGATCTGACATCGCAAATACAACTGGTTACATGTACTTCATAACATGGGGAATATAGTCTCCTTTTGCAATTTAATGGACATTAAAATATGTGATAATACCCTTATTTCATTAATTAAAATAACCAGGCCCTTAGTACATATGCACTATTTTTGTAAAGTTAAGGAGTCACAATCGAACTCTGCTACAGCTCTTACATTATCTCTACACTTTTGAATCCCTAGCCCGCTTCAAGTAATCACTTCTACTGAATTTATCTCTAATATTGATACTATGATAGATATTAACAATTTTCTTCTATTGTATCAATCATTTAACTGTTTTATCCCATGCAGATCATGTTCTTGCGGAATGTTTACTGATATGCACACAAGTCTTTGTACACTGAGACATGTAAGATCCAAAATATATACATGATATATGTAGCACAGATCATTTTATTTACCAAACGTACGAAGGACGAACATTTACACAGTCAATGTACATATCAAACATGTAAAAAGCTGCCTTGCCTTCCTACAAAATAATTACCTGCTTGTACTGGTTCCGGCACTTTGAAAACAGATGCCTAAAATAGAATACTTCAGCTTTGTCAAATTTGAATTGCCTTGTTTTTTTGTTTTGTAGCCAAGATCTACATCATACAGGTGCCGGTTAGAGCTTGTTTAAGCATTTAACATGCAACATTGACAGCCTAAGCGATGAATAACACTACTTGATATAAAGCTGAATACATAAACCGTAAATATCCTTCCGTCCATTAAAACGGAAATACTGATCACTAATCATGTCTTTCCTAAAAGCTGATGACCTGACTACGCTTTGTCATATGTACATTAGAGTGATTTGAAGATATGGAGATGTACAGAAATTTTTTTTGTATTTCAAGAATAAGCACATATATTATCAGAGTAGATTCATTTAAGGCTGGGCCTCAACTCACCTTGAATGAGTTGAAAAAGTATACATGTGTGCCTAAGTATGGGAGTTGCAACTAGCTTGAGGGTGTACAACAAGAAACTGCGGCAAACTATGAAAAAAAATAATGAATATTTATACAGATGTATACATCAAATGATTGACTGCTATTGGAAATAGAAATAAATAATTTCAGTATTTCTTCCTACAAGCTCTGAAATTCACGTATCTAATGTGTATTTGGTTCATGTGGGTAGTTACAACGAATGGTAGATGTAGTTCATAGCATGTACATTGCAGAGATGGGGTTTTCACAGAGGAATTACAGAATGCTATGGCTTTCAAAATTCATAATTTCCCATATTATGAAAACATGATGGGGACAATTACAGCAAAATGTCATTTTAGCGATGACTTAACGTGGCAGCCTGGCATTCTAGAACAGAGGATTCTTACAGCTGAAATGCACGACAAATACTGCACAGCCATTTAATTCAGTCAGTACACCCACACATAGAAAACCATAATTACAGAAAGGTTTATGACAAGTTACCAATAAAATATTAATAACTGAAAATTTTTAATGCAACTTATTTCAGGTAAGATTTGAATTCGCTGAATCATTTTCTTCAGATCACGATTTCAAAGAACATTTCCCTTGAAATATGCATTCAATAAAAGATATGTACATGTACCTATGCTATTTAAAGTTAACCTGTAGACATATTCATATTCATTCATGCTGTTCTTGATTCGGTGTCATCAAAAGCAATGAGATATGGGACTTTGGTGCTACAACATTCTCAACTTGACAAATGTAGGTGAAAGATGGTTTTCTCATTCCCGGCTATGGATAAAACTTATGTGTGTTCACATTTATTCTGTTCTAGTGTAAACCTACTATGACTAAAATGTGAGTGATTTTCACGTCCTCAGTACTGGTAATTATCATCATTAACTCCCTATAAAGGGACACTAATGAATGACACAGCAAAAGTGTGTCCGGAACTGAACAATCGCTCTCTTTCAAAATGTCAATCAAATGTTTACTTTACACTTTCAATGCTGTCCCTTCAACTCTTAATAAGCCTGTCTTGAAGTGATATTTTTTTCTTTTTACGGGGCAACTTTCACATACGACAAGAATTTTTTCTCAAATATTTTTTTGTTATTTTGGGTATATCACAATAAAATAATTCAAAATGGAAAACCTTAACCCCGTATCTGTTGAGTAATTTGGGCAGATGTGCAGCGTCTCGGAAGCTGATATCCAGTTGGGTGGTTGAATTTTACCGTGATAATTAAATAATACAAAAAGACTCCCTAAGTTGCTGTAAACAGGGAAAATTGACCAATCAGATATAACCTTTCAAGCACGCTGCACATCAGCAGAGTAATTTAGGTCGCATAGAAATGTTTACACTGATGCACAGAATGAGCAACACTATAGCCAGTGCTTCCTTAGAGAATTTCACTTTCATTACCTCATAATTGAGTATTTCCTGGGCTCTTACTACTCTCATTATTCATCTCCAATTACGTATGCTAATTTAAATAGATTGTGGTTATGCCAGTGCATTGTCTTTCACTGAGAAATAGCAATCTTGTTAAACTTGTCATTATCCTATAATGATACACAGGGTTAATGAATTGTGAGGTATATAGCAACGCAATTAAGTTAGAGGCGGCCTATTTTCACAGAACAGTAATAATATTGCTAATTTCATCCTTAACTGAAATACAAAAAAAAACCTGATTGAATACAGATCTGGTGGCATCTCTTCAGAGAGTTCCCAGCGTGAGTGTGGCTAGTCTGTGCAATTGACAGTATCATATCCATCAAAGATGACTAGCAAACTCCATATGTGGGGTTACTTTTCCTTCATACCGATGGAAAAAACTGAAATTTTTTCTCCTGGGATTATGATTCATAAATTGACAGGTCAAATTTATTTGAGTGTGGCTCTGATCCTCCGAGGAAATGTAAGGTCATTCGAACAGTCAATTTTCTATTTGACTTGATGTGTAATCTTTCAAATTCATGTATTTTGGTCTCTTCTTCTATGGAAAATACCAAACTAGTAAGTATGTTACACATTCATATATTGTGAGAGAAAAATAGTTTCTCCACTGCGTAACAGATATAGAACCTTTTAACAAAATAATTTAAAAATAATTTTATATTTTCAATAAACTGAAACTTCTGAGTTTCTGTGAATTAATTCCCCATCTTAAAACATGGAGTGATTCTTACTAGTGCACATATCACCATCAGGCCAAGTTGGTAACAAGCCGTGATGCACATCTGCATAACATGTTCAATTTGGTGCATTTTAACAACAAGTTATACATTATTAGTAAGTTCCTAAAATTGTAGATACTGTAAGCACAATTTGTACGGACTAAACCTGCTATAAATAACAGATGAAGTGGGGAGAAATGCATACGGTTTTGGCTCAATACTGCTTTCATAATCTTGGCAGATGGGGATGGGATATTGTGGATAGTAGGAAAAAGATTGTTAAAAATATCTACTATAAAACTCTGAGACTTCCTGGTTTCAATAAATTCACTGTTTGTCTTCAAACACTGACAGATTTTCAGTCATGATTCTTAAAAATAATACTGTAATTTGAACTTATGACACAAAGCTCTATCATATCACTTATCTGTGTGTCAAGTATGTCACTGCCACTGCATTGTTCTGATTGGACAGCAATTAATGCAAGCTGTGGTAGAATATCAATTTACAACAATGGTAGAACAAGTCCTAAACCAGCGAAGAAGGTTAATGCTGAAACAAAGTGTTATCAGATAATGGGAAAAATTGGTGCAAGAAGATAGGTGGGTTTACACGTGTATTTTTTTAAACCTGGGGGAATCTGATTAGTCGCTCTGTAAATATTCCTTATCAGCCATCTAAGCGATCTCACGTTTACACGTCATACACAAGGTATCAATTTAGTTCGGGTCAAGCGAAAGAAATAACGCCACCAACAATGCAGTAGTCTTCATAACAACGTATAGCCCGTACATCGAAATGACAAAAATCAAGCAAGCCCCGGTAGAAAACTGGAGTGAACTTGAAAAAGACAAAACACTAAATAAACTGTTCCAAAACCAACCAATAATTGCATATTGAAGGAACAGAAATATAAGCGACACACTTAGCGCCAGACTTCACAAAAACTACAATAGCTCAAACTCAGGTTCACACGAACCTACACAAACACAAAAAGATCAAACAGTAGACATTCTAGCTTCCCTACCAAACGTAAGTGGAACAACATATTACCAAATAAAAACAATCAACCATTCAACACCTCTCACAAATCAAAAATGAATTTTAAGCGACTGATGAAGAAAACTCTGTTTTCGAAGCGTAGCGCCAAAGGATCGTAGTGTCACAGTAGTCTCTCCGCTCCAGTGCGGATTAACACAAGACACGTAGATTACGGGTACGTCTCGCCATGGCTAAGCAACATTTTACATAAAACAGCCAAACATGATATACACTTGTATTATACACAATATCATACACAAAACGCAAACAACCCAAATATAAACGATGTATGGAGTTGCTTTCCCTTTACTACTAGTTGCTTTCCCTTTACTACCTACAACTCATCGTAAAATGGCATCTTTTTTTCTAGCTCTGCCACTACCACCGTTGTTGTCGGACACGGACTTGAACTGAGCTTGCAACCGTTTGATTTTGTTGTGGCATTGTTCCGCTGTCCTCTCGAGTCCCTTCTCCCTGGCCTTGGCAGCGACAACTTCATACACTTGCCGATCCCTCGACGTGCCGTCAATCATACGGATGACGTTTTCGTCTCTCCAGATTGACATATAGCCTGATCTCTTCCTGTGACCAATTGTTGCCGCGATCGCGAGAGCTTCTTACTTGAACACCGTCCATAGTGGTAATGACCCCAAGCCGGAAGACAGGATATAGTTCGGCGTTTAGTTCGGTGTTCTGGTCACACGTGTAAATGTGCCATTGTTTAGTACGGAGCACCGAACCTGGACCAGCCCTCCGACACCGAATTAATTTAGTTCTTTGTTAGTTCGGTGTTGTCTGTTCACACGTCCAACTGACACAGGTTTAAATTTATTCCGGTGTCAACTCCGGACTTAACTCACACGTGTAAACCCCCCAGATATCAGATGGTTTAATACATAAAGATGATTAAAGAAGTGGCATAAACTCACTGAAATCTTGGTTTTAGAACTGCCCTATTAGAACGTCTGGCTCACACTTTGAAATGCCAGCATTGTCACTTTTTTGGAATCTGCCTAACTTCCACTGCTGTGCCCGAGTACATGTTTTATGTATGTACCCCTGAATGTCAGGTACTGGATTCAATTGTGCAGTCACTTCACTTTACAAACTGCTTTCTCCATTTTGAGTGATGAAACTATGCAGAAGAAACATGTATGTTGATGTCATAATGAAATAACAACCCCCCCCCCCCCTTAACAGGGTGGTATATGCCATAACAGGGTGGTATATGCCATATTTGAGTATATTGAGAAACATATAGCCTGAGCCATTTTGCAAGTGCTATATGTATTAAGGAACCAACTACACCAGTCACAAGTACAACTTAAGAGTCATTGCTCCTTCATGAAAAAATATATCTTCATAATTGCCCCCTTTTGAGTCAATACTATTCATTTCAAAATAACTTCACAGACCCACAGTATGGTCTTCAGACTTGCAGCTTATCATGAACCAAATTTTTCAATTTACTTATAATATGTTACATACATGTAAACAGACACTGGATGGGTTGCTTTGAAGGTACAATAAGAATATCCATATCAAATTTCACTCCATTTTAATCCAACATACGCAGTTGGTTGTTGTTTTTCAAAATTAAAATATGCCCACAGGGATTGAAGGACTACATTCAATATAATTACTGATGCATGAGATAAACATTTGATTTTCATTATGAATCCATTGAGTGTATATAAACAGTGTGGTGATGATAGAAATGAACGGAAAAACTTCACTACAATACATGAAAGGAAGACAATTACGCGTCATTGTGAATGAGATAAAAAAATCAAAATTAATTTCCTCACAAATTATCTTCTTAAAATAAAGCAGTAATAATAACAATGAAATGTATACTTCTCTGCTACCATGATGCACATCTTGTCTACAGTTTTATAATCATTCACTTTTTTCCAGCATGCCAATACATCTCTTGCAAGGTTGGTACATCTCATAACTGGTATACTTCATTGTTATACCAGCCCGAAAATTATTTTGGCAGTTGTGTAGATTCTATAACCCAGCACAGTCCCTCCATCAGAACTGAAAACACGGGCATCGTCCTGGCAGTTTCATAACAGCTTTATGAAAGGGCCAGTAATTGCATGAACAGGAAATATTAGTGATGAATGAGAGGATAGTCCATTGTGTTATTACTGTTACTGGTCCAGGACCTAGCCCTGTCAATTCAAAAGCTATAGTATTAGTTTTGAGTTTGAAACAATGGCTAGATATGAGATTATAATAACCGTTGTGTCAAAGTTCGGGAGGCAGACCAGTAACCATGGTCAGAACGCAGAAGAGAATTCACTCTTTCCCGTCTAATACCATTAACCTGAGCCATTTTGAACTAACAGACTCATGTAAGACCTTCCCTGAGAAGAACATTTAGAAGACAGCAAACACGTTGGTGTGATTGTCAGGAAACATGGTACTGTTGTTATCTACTGTCCACACGACCTGGTTCTGTGACACTGCCTGTATTTAAACTTTGCACTGAATGAACTTCTCTGCCGTGAGAATCAGAGCAAACCGTAAGCACTGAGAGAAGTCTACATTGTAAGCTAGGCGAATGCATTGTCTCATTAGATAGTAGAGCTCTACTGTCTTTGATTGTCTTCATAGAAAGTCACCTTTGGCCCATAGTGGAGGGACGTCACTTGGCCAAATGCCAGCCCATACTGCCTTCATTAGCATCACTGAAAATAAAGGGCTTTACAGCATGTGATTACATGGCTTCAATTGATCTTTTATTTACACATCTTTTTTCCCTGATCTGTCAATAAACAAAAATGTCAATATAGGCTCAGAAAAGAAGTAACTTTTCATGGATGGCTGTGTATACAGTATACCCATTTGCGCAGAGTGCGTACAGTTGTATATACATTGTATGAATAGCTTTTTTTTGTATTCTTCATGCACAATCACACATAATCATCATTTAATTTTGAAGTGACCAAATAATCTGTAACTGCACCAATACAGAGATGATTATGAAAAACTACGAGAAAAGAAGATTTTAGATGTCCGTGCATTATCAATTGAAGTTGAAACTGTCATGAAATTTCCTTCATAAAAGACAAAATAAAGAGTCTTTCTTGAAAAACACTTCAAGTTTTCATATAGAACAGTCAAAAGGAGACACAGGCTAGTTTTCACTGAGAGTCAAAATAATGTGTGCACATTATGAAGCCCAGGACAGAAAAAGCAAACAAGGGTAATTGCACTGACCAAAGCTAAGCTCCCTGCATGAACTGAAATGTACAATAACATTCTCTTAGTGGACTTCATATTTCCGCATCTGAGAACTTGGGAAATGTCTGCTGAATGGTTGGATTTTCCTATTTAGCTGGTTTTGTGCAGTGTTATTGTCTGCTGTACTGCCTGCAGTTTCATATATACAACAGCCATTGAATTGCCCCACAGGAAAATAAACAGACAGTAGGTGATGTGAAAATGGGCAACTCGGATACTATGCACCCATTTGTGAAAACACAATGCCATGTGACAATGTTCAAATATGGCCTTTAAAAACTCAAAGTGTTTGTTTAAAACTTGTCGGAAGGGCAACAGGTGACTACATACAATAAAACAATTATGTGTGAAGTGGTGTAGTATTTTCCTAGATATATGATTCAGACTTTAGTCTATTTTTATCTTTGCTGGATCTCTACAATGACAAATTTGATGCACCATAGCAATGCAGAATAGTCCAGATTAATCTATAATATGTATAAATGTGATTATCACCTTGTTACGCCAGCAAATTAAAGGGTTGTCCAATTGTCATGGAAGGAATTCAAACACCTGTGCTACTTAACACCCTGATATTAGGCTGTAGAAACAAGACCTATGACTTGACAAATACATAACTATTTGCTCAGATCAAAGCTTTTGCCATTTGCCCAGGTCATAGCACTCCCTGTGGTACATCCATGTCAGGGCTGATCAAACAAACCCGGCTTATTATGAAATAGACCAGCATGTGATTTCACTTCACACAGATTTTCATGTACGCCATGGATATATGTCCATGGTTGGCCTGAGATACCATACCCACATTACAACTATTTGTACTACTGTACTCTTATCAGTAAAAAAAGCCATTTAGTAAATTTTCCAGCTAGTTTCAATTTGACCAAACAAAATGCAATCCGATGAAGGTATTTGAAGTGTTTCTCACTGACTCTTCACTTGATTAGAATATACTTTTCATGAAACAGCACATGAAACAAGTCCACACTTCCATAAAGACACAAATTTTACAATCTATGCGGAGCTGCAAACACAAACACCGTAGGGCAGAGTAACCGTGATAAAACACACCTGGCATTACATTTATTCATAATTTCTGTAGCAATTACACACACACATGCCAGGTAAATTATTTCCTGTACTTAACACTAAGATGTCTGGTGTATTTCCTACCGTTATCATGGAGGTAGTAGGAGCACCCCTGGCTGTAGCCCTGCGTACGATGCTGTGTGTTCCCGGCGTTTTACTGCCTTGCAACGCCGGGAACACACAGCATCGTACATCGTACGCAGGGCTACCCCTGGCTGGCACCATCACTTTCCTTAATAACACAGCAAATACATAAGTTTGATAATTGCTGGGGTTTTATTACAATAGTCTTTCATCGGTAGTTTGGAGTTGGGCAAACTTCCATCAGTAACGTTGTATTCAGTCATAAAAAAGTTACTAATATGAACTGCAAGGACCGAAAAATAAATTGCTTTTTTTTTTGAGGGATTCGTCGTCTATAGGTGTTTCAACACATACAAGATGTAGCGTTAATACACGTTGGGAGAACTGTTTCGCACCACGTCAGCTGTGCGATCATCCGAGCGTAATATGATCCACACTTCTGACAGCAACGTGGGTTGTTATAGCCTCTACAGAAGGCGAGAGCCAGATCAACGCGACACATGCGAAGGCGCCTTGGTAAAACGTTCGAACCGGGCTCAAGGCACGGCGACAACTCCCTCGCATATGACGACACAAGCGCGCGGCTTTGCGGTATCACGGCTTACACGATATCGGATTAAAATCTTACGAAACGAGAAACGCAACTTATCTGTAACACTGAATTAAGAGAGTGTGACACGTAGAAGCACACAAAATACGTTACCTCGTAAGACCAAGTGCAGTCGACCCCCGCAAACTTCCTCACACATCTGCCGACTTCAACGTCTTCGTGCGTGCTGTACAAATTCTTCAGACAGTAGCTGATATTTGGAACTATTCGCCTAAGAGTGTCGCGACTGAATATCATCCCCGGCCCACCCATGCAGAAGTTTTCACCGTGGTTCAAGAATAGCTTGCCGAAATCGTCTTGGTTTCCGAGCCCGGCTTGCCCAATAAATAAACTACGGGTACTGTTCACAGACCGTAAGAAACTTTCAAGCTTATTGCTACGTATGAACACATCGTCGTCGGCTCGCATGAACCATTCGTACTTGTCTATATAATTGTCATGCATATATTTTAGCATCATAAATGACTTTTTCTGTGGCGGGTAGCTATCATCGACCCCTGGTAAACTTACAAGGGGTAAACCAAGGCTCGATGAGTTCGAATCGGCGCTGGAGAAGAAAGAAACTTTACCGGGAATGGTTCGCGCCCAAGTCCTGTTCACGGCAGCTGCTCTGGTCGACAGATACATCTTTGCAGTCATGACTCCGACAAAAATGAAGCTCTTGCCTGTGTCTGGTGGTTTCTGTGTTCTTATTTCCATGCCAAAATCGTTCACTTCTTGATCGTAGCAAGTTCCCATCGTCGGTACCACACGAAGACGCAGCCATGTTGCAAGGAAAAACCCGCAGAGCAGTCCCATAAAGATGCTCCAAAGTTTTCGAGGACAACCACGGCTTCGCCTCAGCATCATGTTCACAGCCACCTAAACCGGGCTCCCTGAGACGCACGCCTACAATCACCTGCTCAGAGAAACTGTACCTTTGGTAAACTTTTCAACCGCATGGTTGAATATATCAGGATGAAAGACACAGACGACAAACACACCGCCGACTCACCGCCATCTTGTTGACTGTGTGTGACGTCGCGACCGATCAGTCATCAAACTCAACTTTGACCTTTACAAAACTGTCTCAAGGGGGCTTCCTACTTGAAGGGCGTACTTTTCGTAATTTGCAATTCCAGGCGAGAAGGCGAAGTGTTCTACTGTCGATATCTTCTGTCGGGCACAGTCCCTCTATTGTGTGTCGGTCAATATTTTACGAGTCTGTACCAGTATATTTAAAGATTGATACGGGTCAAATATTTATTGTAATGCAATTTTCTTCTAGATGTAAAACGTATCACGAATAAACGACTTTGTACACGTTGTCGACACTGTTGCCGGCGCCAGCTGACCTCGACAGAAGCTTGTCGATTTCCTAAAGGCGATTTGCGACTGAACAAGGGCTAAAATATTAACAAATGTTTTATTTCTTAAAGACGATACGTCAGCATAAGAAATAGATGCAACAAAGGACTAGGTGTGAGAGGGGTGCCCCCTCCCATGGTTGAACATTTTGTAATTACACTTTAAACTTTAAACTTTACTTTATTGCTCAACAACACACTTAAGGAGTGTGGTAAGGCAAAAATCACAAAAAATTACAGAAATTACAGACCTCAAAGCTGTATTTTGCGTTCACAAAAAGGGGTTGATGTGCAGCGGACGGTCTCGGAACCGTGGGATGGGGGAGGGCTGGAGAAATTCGGGGGGGGGGGGGCATTCAAAAAATTTTGGGGTAGTGGAGGGGGACTTACAATATTTGCACTGCCTATGGGGGGCGCTGAAAATATTTCTGTTCCCTTTGGTTGTATTAAACAAAATCTAGAACTATGTTGAGACATTTCATGACTTTTATTTCGAAAAACTTAAACATGTATGGTTTTTCGTAAAAAAAAAAATCAAACAAGTGGGCCTAGTAACAGGGTAGAAGCTGCAACTGTTGATGATTTTTTAAATATTTCTATGCAATATATCAAATTTACAGTTTCTTGCTGTCTCCCTACAGTATGCTGAAACACACAATATTCAGTTTGTCGAAAAAGCCTGTATATACCGTACAAATATGTATTTGATGATAATTGAACTAGAGTCCAGACTGAAAGTAATTTGTCAATGATATAATACACAGAACACATACACAGGCTGTATTGGCAAGCTGAATGATTGACAGCTCAACATGCTGTAGGGAGTAGAACAAGAACATAGTTGTGTAAACTGAGCAAAAATATTGCCAAAATAATCAAAGTTAATACAGCTACTGCCTTGCTACTTCACTTTCACTTTCACTGTATGTCGGCAGTGGCGGAGATAGCTCTGACTATGATGTAGTCGAAGAAGAGTGTGGGTCGAATGACGCTCATGACAGTGAGATATACTTGTACATAAGATCAAACCAGAGAGCAACACATGATATGGAAGACCAGGAAACTTGAAAGTTTTCAGGGATTTTTGTATTCTGGTAAATGAGAAAAATCAAATATTAAAGAAAGAAAGAAAAAAGATGGGGTCACCATGCGTTATGCTTTAGTTTCTAGATTTTCACTTTCTCATCATAAAATAACACAAAAGTTAAACTTTCAACAGTAAAGATTCTAACGAAAAAATGTGTGACTGAATGGAATTATTATTTTCTACCAAATTTGCCATTATTACATCAAACATTTTAGAGATTAAAACGTTTATTTTACAGAATTCTTTAACCTTACAGTTTTTCTCAAATTTGAGCAGCATCTAATTCATATATGTCAAGTAATTTTGAAAAAAAAAGTTGGCGTCGGTCACCTCAGTTTTTTATTATGACAAATTGGCAAAATGCAGTCAGGAATTCACAATTCGCATACTCTCTCAAGATCGTCATTTTGTGTGCTCTTCAGCAAGTGCCATTGATCAGGTCAATAGCACTTGCTGAAAAGAACACAAAATGACAATCGTGAGAGAATGTGCAAATTTTGAATTCCTGACTACATTTCACCAAATTGTGAAAAACTGAGCACAGTGACCTACCAAAATTTTTTTTTTCAAAAGTATAAGACATATACAACTTGGATGCTACTTATAAAAGTTTTACAAAATTGACAATACTAGAAGGTTAAATTATTCGATGAAATGAATGTTTTAATCTCAGAAATTGTGGGTGTAATAATGGCAAATTTGATAAAAAATAATGATTCAATTTAGTCACACACTTTTTCATTTAGATTAGGGTCTTTACTGTGTTATTGTACGATGAGATGTGAACATTTCATTCACTGCATGAACTTGAAATGAATGGTTTTGTACATTGATTTTAACTGATTTTAGAAAAACCGACTATATATGTCTAACTGTATATTTGTATAAGATCAAGCATGGTGACCCCGGGCCTTCTTTTTACTCTAATGTTTGATTATTCTCATATGCCAGAATTCCAAAATCCATGGTAACTGTTAAGTCTCCCAGTCTTCTATGTGTGTCTTCTCTGGCGCTGATCTTGTGAAAAGTACATGTATGTTTCACTGTCAATTGAGTGTCCTATGACCCTAACTCTCCTTAAACTACATTAGAGTCAGAGCTATCACTGTCACTGCCGGTATGCAGTGACAGTGACACTGCCAACAGGCAGTAGCAGGGCAGTAGTTGTATTAACTTTGTATTTTGACAATATTTTTGATCATTTCATACAACTGCGTTCTTATTCTGTTCCCTACAGCATGTTGAGCAGTCCAGTATTCAGCTTACCAACACAGCCTACCCGTACCGTGCATTTGTATCATTGACAAATGACTTTCAGTCTGAACTCTAATTCAATTATCACAAATATTAAGACAAACGGGCTTTGATGACAAACTGAATATTGTGTTTTTCAGCATGCTGTAGAGAGATACCAAGAAACTGTATTTGATACATTGCATAGAAATATTGAAAAAATTATCAACAGTTGCAGCTCCTGCCCCATTACAAGGCCAACTTGTTGTTTTTATTAAAATTTAATGGCATTCATACTTTTTTAGAATTTTTTTTGAGATTTAAGTCATAAAATGCGACAAACCGGTTCTAGAATCACTACTAACATTAGAACCATTGGACGACATCAAAATGTTGGGAGCCAAAATGTTTTCAGCCCCCCCCCCCCTGGGCAATTTTCAAGCGCCCCCTCAGAATTTTTGAACCACCCGTGGATTCCTCCAGCCCCCTTAGCATTTTTTGAACGCGGCCTTACACGATGACAGCATCGTAGCTGAACCATAGGGGGCTGCACAAAATGTCCGTCCCCAGGGGCAGGGGCGTGAGTAGGGGCGTCTTGGACTCAGCACAGGGTTCTTCTTGCTACGGTTTATTGTACTTGGGCCTCAGCCCAAGTACATTTGTTTTCATTCCGTGGGAAAAACTCTGTAAGGTATAACCATTCCTGGCTGAGACCAGGGAGGGCAAAATGTCTTG
>LD345889.1:259854-289719 GCA_001465055.1 Ptychodera flava
CCACTTGTGAGGTTCATTTTAAAGCTCTTGGAGTAAGAAAAGTTTTCATCGTCTTAGTTTTTCGAAAATAGAAAATTTCATTTTTCCCCATAGAGTTAACACGGGGTGGCGGCCATTTTGAATTCAAAATATCGGGAAATCTTAGGCCATTTATCTCTCTAGTACCAAATTTTGCACCGTGACCCCTGATTTTTATTTTTTTATTTGGTAAGAGAATAGTCGAAAGCTTCATTGAGGAAAGTTTGAGCAAAAGTTTTTCACATTCGACGCCCGAATTCACTACTTGAAACTCAACAGTGATAGTTCGATGTACTACATTTTAGAACGCGCCTCGGGGACAGATATTCAGACTCTCAAACTTTTACAATATTCTTTTGCATGGGCTCATTTTGAAGGTTATGGAATGAATAAATCTTTCACCAGATTAGTTTTATGAAAATCGGAAATTGTGTTTCCCTCGGAGAACACAAGGATGACGGCCATTTTGAATTTTAAATATCGGTAAACATCGGGTAGCTTGTTCCTCTACATTCAAAACTTGCACCGATATCCCCGAATTTTACCGATACCCCGAATTTTATTGATTTTGAAAGAGAATTGTTCAATTAAAGTTTACTTGAGGAAAGTTTTAGCAAAAAGCTAACCCTTTGAGTGCTATAATTTTTCCCACCAAATTTTAGTTAAACATTTTACCAATTTTTATGAATTTTTCTGTAATTTTTAAATAATTTTGGACCAAACGGACATCACGTTTCATTGGCTACAGTTTTTCATCAAAATTTTGGCAAAAATCTGAAAAAATTTGACTGGGGTACATTTTATAAAGACGACAAAAATTGACTTTGGCGCTCAAAGGGTTCAGTCCTTCATTCATCGAGCTGTGAAGTACCTTAATCGGTCGACCGAATGATCTATCAATTCGTAAAACGTAAGACTGCAATATCATTTTCAGGGTAAGATTAAAGTCACTTGCGTGCGCATGCAAGTACTTACAGATTTCAATGTATATGAACAAAAACTCTTTAGATGATGAGCTGTGAGACGGTTACTCCTAAAATAAGTTTGTATTATAAACATTTTTCGCATTTCTGGACAAAACACTCATAATTTGCATCCCACAACTTTGAAAATTACTCTGCCTAGCCTGGTCGAATATTCCAAAACAATCTTCATTTTTGCTTTGATGGGAATACGCTCTGCTTCGTTTGACTTTACACATCATATTTGCAGATTGATGAAGCAGACATTACGACACAACACGTGTCATGCAAATCTCCAACGTTCAATAAAATTAGATATCGCACAGGCATCTCGTAAGCAGTTTCATACACAATATATACTTATAATAATAATATTTTCGAGAGTGTTTCAATTTTATGTTATAACTTTGAAGAGCTGTTTCATTCCGTTTCATTCTTAGAATCCGAGGAAGCATCATTTTTATGATAGACATTAACTTTACCAGTCTGGACCAGGCACTTCTCACAACCCAGTGACGTACAATCGTCGGTTTCAGTGAAGTGCAAGGGATTTCCCGTTTCAAATGAGGGTAACCGAATATTCAAACGACATGCCCCTCTTGCTGGAATGGATTCAACCGACACTGACCAGCTGCGGTCTCTCGTCATTATGTATTAGGGGTTGAGGGGTCGTGCGTCGTCCTCGGTGAAGTGACACTTCTTACTCTTTATCGCCATAGAACAGTGACGTGGTCAGACCATCTTTTGGGGAAATGGCTTACCGCAGGTAATAGATACACGTCCATAGTGCACCACTTTACACCGGAACTCGAAGTCGTTAGATGAATAGTTCTCATTGACAGACGGTCAGTTGAGGTGATTCAGCCGGACGAGCCCCTATCTTCACTTTTAAAACCATTCGTCTATGTCTCTCCCCCGACGTTGAAGACAGACAACCAACGAACCAACCAACCTCGCCTGGAAGGAAAGACATGAGTATACAGTTTGCAGCGGCGATATTTCTCCTCAGCTCCATTTACGGTGAGTTGTTTTTCAATGCCTTGTCGATCCCAGCCGTAGGCCCTTCAATATTACCCAACAGCCTTTCTTCAGAGGAAGGCATAACTCATTACATTCAGTAAAAACGTATCTTAAAAAAAGAAAAGTGACTCCTTGAGTAAAAAAAATACCTAGTATACTAGGTACGCTTCCTTACCGCCAATGGCGAACTGTGGATATAGGCCTACATAACATTTGTCACCCGGGTAAATATAGAAAGTTTCCACCAGCTTGCCTTGTTTGCGGGACCGATGAATGTCCCATTAGCCGTGTAATGTGAATCTAAAAGGGAACCAAAAACTCCCGTTTGTACTGACAATAGCTGTGGGCAAGCGGCTTTTGATGATGTCAGGCTCAATGTTCGGTATACTGCGCTCTATATGCACGTACACCGATAATGACTCGACACCGAGTAGCTGAGAAAAGCTTGATAGAGTCTGCATAACGGTTTGAAGACGATTGGTTTTCGACATTTGGTTTTTACGAGAGCTCTGATTCCATCGAATAGATCTCAGATGTATGAGATATTTCCCTTGTTCCCTTTCCCATTAGAATTGTTCCAAACCCTCTGATTTGTTACTGTAAGCTACGTTCTTTTTCATCAGACTGGAAGATTTAGTCGTGTATGGGTGTTCCACCGTGTCTGATCCTAATCACGGGGGTGGAGTTGGCGGAGTACCCATACAAGACTGTATCTTTCAGTGTATGGTTTGATATAAAGAATAGGATATAAGAAAATATCCTTCATTCAATAAAATGGACACTGACTGCGTTTTCGAGGAAATTACCGAGACACAACGAGATAACTCTAAATTTTACAAACAATGGCACACTCAAACCGACGACGAAGACTGTTTTTCACTTTTTTTCTGTCCAACCAACAGCTCATCGTACTCCGTCGCAAACACAATGGACAAAGGAGCTGATGACACTCCCTGTCCCATTTCAATGTCAGGATTATCCGCTTTGAAAAACCACCAATCAAATGCATGGACAGAATGGCTAACCTAATTATCGCCATGCACACACACAATCGGTTTGCTAAATCCAGTGAGCGATTTCTGTTTGTTTTGGTAAAATACGAAAGAGGGCGACAGATTTCGCTGGACGGGAGTAATGTGAGTCCCTGCTTTCCTCCCGAATGAACCGCCTCTTTGTTGTTGGCAATGTTTTACATATGTCTATACAAACACATACAGCCGGTAGGGTGACTATTTTGTGCGCTGCACTGTCGTCATATTACACCTTTGAGGCTTGTGGCTGTCTAGTCGACCAAATCCAGGATGTTATGATCGGAATGTGCCATACGGCTCACCGTCGATGTAAACAATCGGTTTCAGCATGTTCAGACAACTTTCTGCAGTTGTCTGAAGAACACAAAGCTCAATATTCTTGTACTAGTTTACCCATGACTCACTGGGTTGTCAGAGATGATTGGGTGACTCTGCCGTACGGCGCCAGTAGCCTGAATTAGCTTTGAAGAGAATCCCCCGTAATATCAGTGGGGTAGTTGCAATATATGGAGGCGAATCGTTGCTTAAGTTTTACAGAATGTAAAATCTTCAATCTAGGAAATACATGCGACATGGGCATGAAGAAACATTAATGCTTGTGTCTTGATTAAGAAAGGTTTATTCGGATTTGGACCACCATGAAATCCGTTCCAGTTCACGATGCGTTCACACATATCCGTAAATGCGAAAAGCTTTTCTCAGTCCGTTGAGTATGAGGAATCTTATTCTTCAACGTCTGAAGCAGGCAGTAAAATCGAAATAAGCGTCAAACCCGATCGTTAAAGCCGCTTCCCCCAGTCATATGACCATTGTTGCTGGTCCACTAACATCTACATCTTTGACAATCAACCAAGCACAGGTGTCTGTGGTGCAAAACAGTAAAAACACAGTTCTTTTGTGGAGGGACCGTGGTAAAAATAACTGACCAGCGAGAGAACGATGTTTGGCCCTCAAGTTAGAAACCTAATGTGATATTATATATTACTAAAAAGAATGAGCACATCCTTTTCTGCATGTGGCGACCACGCAGTTGCAATTCTGTGAAAATCAAACCAGCAGATTCATCGATGTACTGTATTGGTCTACGCATTTGTACTTGTTGTTGGTATGGTAACGTCTCAACCAGTGTATGAAAAAGAGTTTTTCCCCTTTTATACAGTGGTATGAAAATTGGACATTCCTCGATCTCTTTATCCCGACCCAGATAAACGGTCTCACGGAGGCGCATCCAGCCCCTTTCAAAAGATTTAATTACATGTAATACCATTATGTTTTTGCACAGAATTTTCTCTTCTGTGCAGAGATTTCCACATAGCGCCGATTGGTCTGTGAGCATCAAGACCATCGTGCCTGTAGTATGCAGTATTAATTTGTCTGTCTGTGTGTGGGGGGGGGGGTGTCAATGTTATGAATGTGAGATGTCGACGACCCTGTTCAGGTCACTTGATCGTGACGTCATCCTTACCCGTATAGGTATCATAACGAACGAAACCTTCAGAAGGTGATGTACATTTTAGACAACCGCTGAGTTTTGGGGTGGGGCTGTACACCGACATCTGCGTCCATTACTTGTATAAGCTGTCGGTAAAAACAAACGTCCATGGTTGAAATAGTGCGAGGTACTACGTGGAGCTATCCGTAGTCTAAAAGATCAGAAGCATGGCGATAAATCAGCAAGCTTAAACATCAATTGCTAATTTTACCATAAGACTGACAATGGCACGAATTAAAAAAGTCGCAAGGTTTTCACAAACCATTCACTTTCCCGCGGTTTTAAATTTCATGCAATCTTGCCAAGAAAAGATTTTCATCATTTTTGTACTTTGAATATACTTGTACATTTGGTCTCTTGTAAACCTTGTTTCCGGATTACATTAGGTTATTACAAGGTGGCCAACACGTAAAGAAACACTATCTGTCAGTTTTTCCACGAACTTACCCAGCGGGACCACCTGTAACAAGACACACATGATGTCAATGCTACGTGTAAGGCATCATCGGCCTGTTCAGAACACTATCTCGTTGGAAGTTGATATTTGGTTCAGTATTGTATATACATGGACCATCCAAGGTCTGAACCGATGAGCAATCCTTAATCTAGATAGCGAGAAAGTATACCATATAATGCGAGAATACTTCAGTTTTAAGTATTACTTATTCTTTTCATCACTCAAAAAGTTTCTACAAAACTTTGTGTTCCGTTTCTTATATATAACTCTGTGTATTTTGTCTAACACCTCTCCGTAGTTTTTAGTATGGTACATAAGGTAATTTCGGGATTCAATCACCAAAACTACGTACAGGTTCTAGACAACTTTTAGATTAGCCATCAGACTGATTGCAAGATACCAATCTTCAACGCTTAGAAATGAACTTTATGGGGACCCCCCTCTTTTGTCCTCCTGTTCGCTTCCCGTGACCCAAGGTCGATTAATAGCTTTAATAAGTCCGTTCAACTTCAACGGAAATGGAAGGGTAGAGGGGATGGAAGCGGATATGTCAATGTCCCGTTGCAATTAGGTTAAACCACTGAGGGGGCATTGATAGAAAGGTAGTGATGCTGCAGAACTCTATCTTTATTGGTGAAAAGCTGAAACGCTACATTGGATCCGCTATACAAAGTGTATGTCATCGGTCTCAGAAAGTGAGACTGTCGATCGACTGCCAGCAATTTCGATGTAGCTTGTTCCCCCAGTTCCTACTTGTCTTCCATTGAGAATTACGAGTAGACTAGTCTAAATGGAAAGGTGAATGGTTATTTGTTCACTTAATGTTTGCTCAATAATTAAGTAATTCACAGGACTCAATACTATGCACGTTAGCAGTGATTGCTTCGGTGACCTTACTTGACCTCCCGTCCTTTCCGTCCAGATGGTATTACAATACGCTGAGTTCGACATAAAATACAGAGTGATTATTACATCAAGTGTCTCCCCGGGACACTCATTGCTGTCGATTCAAACTCTATTTACGACTATTGCTTTGCACATCGAGAGTGTTTGGTAGAGCGCCCCGTTTTAGCGACTCCTTTTCACATTTAAACACCTAGCGCATTACAATGAAATTCAGTTAGAGTGTGGCGGATGTATCTAATACTCTCTAAAATCTTGATGTTCAAGATTAGATGTAAGTGAAAATTTCACTTCAAACGAGAACCATTAGCCTTTGTTACGCTACAGCATCCCTAGGCTTGTTGTTGTGCCATTGAATTTTTCGGGAAAAGAATAAATGTTAAAACTTTGGCTGTAATATTAGGATAGAATTCATTGAACAGCCCCATCTTGGATTAGATGATACTCTTTTCCAAGTATTCGAAATCTTAGACAGAGTCGTCGAGGAAGACTTAAGTTCTTTTCGATGTCATGCTACTAAATTTCATGGATTCAAATTCTTCCGTCAATGTGGGCGGAATTTAGATATACTTTAATGTAAACACATTAAGTGCAAAAGCTTAGCTGAGACACGGCCGATAGAAAACACACAACCTTTGAAAACCAAACAAAGGCTTTGCTTTCGACATTGCACCGCTTGACTTGGCATTACTTCACGTAAGTTTGCTATTGCAATAAACGTTTTGGTTGTAGTGACGTGTGGTTCGAATATTCCACAGGGTTAGACGACAATCGTGATGTAAACTAAGATTTAAAAATCACTAAATAATATTTTATATCATATGCTTTAGAAGTGTCTCCGTTTATTTAAATTACGGTAGCAGGTACATGTGCCTGTACATGTATCTCTCTGTTTGTTCACCCATCTGCCTGTCTGCTTGGCCTTTACCTGCTCTATGTTTTTATGCCTTCCTGCTTCGCCATTGTCGAGAGGATATGTTCATTTTAATGGCATGTGATGCCGAACGAAGGTCAATTTAAACTCCAGTAAAACCAGAGAAAGCCGTTTGAGTTTTACGTTTATGAGGTGACACACTTAATTCGCTTGCGTGATCACGCCATCG
Organism: Ptychodera flava; assembly: GCA_001465055.1. NCBI lineage: Eukaryota > Metazoa > Hemichordata > Enteropneusta > Ptychoderidae > Ptychodera > Ptychodera flava. The sequence continues at coordinate 266,841 of LD345889.1, forward strand.
AAAAATTATTGCAAGCGGAGATACTCTGCGCTTTCGGTGTTTATACAGCAACAACGTCAATTCATCATGCTGAAACACAGTATTGGTCCCGTGACAAGGAGACAGTATATAAAGAAAACAGCCTCCGTCACGAAGATATATATTTACTTTACGCATTCTTTTAATTATTTGTGTATACATTCAAATACATATGTGTATATATACATATATACATATATATATATATAATTTTAATGTCTTATAATTTTGTTTTACATGCTTCAAGCCATGTCCCCTTTCTTGGTCATCGTTCCAGTCCGGCGCCCAGAGAGGTCAGGTCAGGGGTCAGATGCATTATAAATCTCCCTTATCATTACTCTCATTATCATTAAGTACTTGTCTTTACCATCGATTGTTTTTTGTTATTCCCGAGCTTGTCTCCGACAGGAGAACGATTTCATACCATGGATGATCATCGCTTGAACTCCAGTTTTACTTGGAGTATCGTGTTAACAACCCGATCTATCTGATCGCAGAGGGATCGCAGAGATCACAGCCCTGCTCTACTGTGTGAGCGGTTCTCACTTTTAATCGTCTAGTGCCGTCATGATTTGCTTTCAACGACACGTTCTGCCAAACCCTGGGCGATAAGCTTCACTGGGTTCCATGGCAACGTCAGGCCGCTCGCCTCTTTGTATCAACGAAACACGAAGAAACACGAATAACAGGCAATACACAGGAAATTTACCCCACTACGCTAGGCATTCGGCAATTATTGTCCAATTAAATTTGGCTCAAGTTGTCCGTGAAATTCACGTAGCCAGTCTCACGATGAATTTCACAATGGTGTTGTCTCCTTCGAAGCAGGGGCAGACGTCGCCAGGTCTCAACGAGTCACGGTTTAGATATGTGCCTCCAGCCTATGTTCTATGCTAGCACACTCTGAACTAAGCAAAATTTATCCCCATAACTGTCAGTTTACAACCGCAGCCTTCTTTATTATCATGCAAAAAGATACTCTATCCACTGCCCCTGTCATAAGCAGCAAAAACTTTCTAGAGCCCTTGATTTATTAAAAGTTGCTGACATGCAGTGCGCATGGTCAGTCCGCGAACGCTCCTCGAATTCGTCGCAAAAATTCGCATACAACTTCCAACAAGGTCCCATTACCATTTATAATAAACACGTATCTTTCAAATCGCACTCAAGTTGTCTCCTTTTGCTCGGCTATAGTATCGGGAGTATATTAGCATGAGACATCATTTGTGTGAATGAAAGGGCGACTGTGTATCGTCTGTCGAGTCCTCAAGCTTGGTATGAGTCATATTGTAATATACATTCATCGAAAAAGTATCCCCATTGTGCATTTTTCGTGTTTAATTGTACAATTTATAGCTCCAAAACTAACAGCATAGACTAAGGGCCAAAGTTTTATAATGTCCAAAAATGATGAATAAAAGTCCCATGTAATTAATATTCTACAATGACAATTACGCTCCGTAAAACTTCTACAATTTTGAAGCAGCAAACCATTTTGAATGACCATTGCAAAATACCTACATGACCACCGTCGTAAATGATCCCGGCCCGCATCCCATTAAGGCAGAATTTTTCTTGGGGTCAGATATTTAGACTCTCAAATGTTCACAATTCTTTCCTGAGCTACCATTTTAAAGCTGTTGGAGTAAGAAAAAAAATAACCCTCATATATAGCTTTTCGAAAATCGGAAATTTAATTTTCGCCACAGAGTTATCACAGGGATGGCGGCCATTTTGAATTTCAAATATCGGTAAATGTTGGTTAATTTATTTCTCCAGTACCAAACTTTGCACAGTGACCTCTGATTGTTGAAAGTTTCATTGAGGAAAGTTTGAGCAAAATGTTAAACTTTTCACTTTCCCAGGCGCATACCACCGCAATGAGTATTCTAATGTTTCCCAGTTTTTGAAAAGAAGAGACAGCATTCAAGTTAAACTTTAAATGTGCACAGCCAACTTTCAAAAGGAATAGTCTCATGTGGAAGATCGTCCTTTTTTAATCTAAAAGACGCGCCCATTTCATTGTTGTCATTGATTTGAATTTTGACAATCACCAAACATTGCATGGCGCGACACACAGCACGAGATTCCCGTCATCCTCTGCATAAAGCTACGGATACAGTCACTTTCGATCGATATAAACAATGGTGAACAACGGAAATGTGTCTTCCGTCTGCCTTTCAAACGCTGATAGTCTAGAGTTTTGAGTTTTAACAGTACCACATGTGTTGGTTGTACTGGCAAAAGACATGTTACATTTTGGCTGTGTGCCCACACACTTCAGTCTGAAATATGGCATCTAACAGGCGATACATGCCATCTAATGCAATATATTGTCGCCGGCTTGTAGTTACAGTGAAACCTGTCACGTTTTGTGTTATTTAAAATTTCCTGATCTAGTGGTCGAAGTCTGCTTATGTCATCGACTTCTTCATAGACTGTAAATAAGTGTCAATTACAGAAGTATATAGTTCTAATTGCATTTTCATGAAATGGTTTTTAAATGTATGAGGGCTTAAATCGAGGTAATTCAAAAGACCACACCGTCCAATAACTATTATCTTACAGACTACAGTAAAAAACGGGTAGCCATCATGAATAAATATTAACTGCATGTGAAATGCTATTATTCGGACACAGACGAACTGAAAACGAACCATCGTTCTGCATAGTTGGATTTCTTCATTGTCATTTGAAGCTGACCAAAACCCTGTCAGCTCGATAAGGCCTCAGAAATTTCATGTATTTCGGTCGTAATATTTTTTATCCACAGGAGTATTTGGTTCCGACGTATTCAAATGCGATTTTGAAGAGAATGAAATGTGTGGTTTCGTGCAGCAGAAGACTGATGGCTTTGACTGGCTGCGACGAGGTGGTTCAACGCCAACCCAAGAAACAGGACCTAGTGGAGACCACACTCTAGTCAACGGAACAGGTATTTTTGCCCTACTTTCTCCTTTGATATTTACTTTGTTTTTATTCGGAAAAGTGCCAGAAAATGAAGGGTTGATTGACAAAACAGAGACCCAAGTACAAAAGGTTCCGTCATGATTTTACGAGCGAAGAAGGCCGGGGAAGTTCCCAGTATTGGAAAATAATATGAATTCTGCGTTGATTACATATCAGAGCATGACCATTGCCCAGTGAAGACGATATATTTCGAAAAAGTGAAGTGAATACGATCGAAAAAAATGCTTAAGTGCTTCCAAAGGATTTTTTCTCGTCATCCTTTGTGCAAATGTCAAATTTTAATCGATAGCCAGTTGGTACCATCGCTCCGAGGGATCTTATTCTGTAAAACCTATTACATCTGAAAATATGACACTCTCACCCCATGTAAATATCATCTCCCAAGGTCTTGGCTTTTATTGAACTAGAAACCATGTACTCCCAACCTTTCAAACTGCGCAAACTGTTTCCTACCGTTTCTTACAAGTTTAGTGTCGCTGCAGCATGTTCTGCTGTCATGGTCCCAGAGGCCTAAATTAAACCCTAAATTTCATCATTTTCTGCAGTGTTTATTGTTACTATTACGTCAATGCACAGCGCGAATTTTGCTCTGCGCCCAAAGAACATTACTAACTTTGAAGTTTACGAATTTTTAAGGGGTTGTACGCAAACTTTAAGGGGTTGTACCTAAATACTACACTTAGTTTGCACGAAAATCAGATTTGCGAAAAGTGTTTACCTTTGAAAGGAAAAAAAATCAGGAATTTTACTAATGAAATGCATGTTTTCTCCTGTGAAGAAATAAAAGTCTAAACTATGCGGTTGGTTACACACAGGAATTATAATATTAGATATTTACATGAGGAAACACCTATGGTCAAAATTTCGCGAAATCAGCAAGTTTGCTGCCCCTGGTGACACGGAGAGAGGAAATGTAACGGGTGCTTGCTGCAAAGGTTCAAACACGAGAAAAGGATACGAGGCAGACATGGGTATCTAAAGACATCGGGTGGCGCTAAAGCATTACTGATAAAAGTCCAAAAGTGGGGCCAGAGAGCTCTCTTTCCGGATAGACGTGTACACAGTTTTATGAAAGTTGAGTACAAGACTAGAGTCTAAACAGCGCCTACACCAGCAAAGAATAGCTGAGTAATTTTATATGTTAAGTCATGCGTTATCATATACACAGAGTATATTTCAACACATTCTCCTCTCATGAATTGCACACGCCGAGGACCAACAGTGACGCCCATTAACATCAATATACTCTTGTTGACACGCTACAGTCATGACCATGTAGTCATCTGATGATATGCAGGACAAAATAACATGATCCGGTCAAGGACACGGGACAATTTTGACAAGTTATGAATAATTGTACCTGACACAACATTTTTACGTCGACCGTACATTGAAAAAACATCTGTGTCAACTCACGGACTGCACGGAATACCCTATACAAAGCTAAGCACACTAAAGTCATTTGTTTCCATATTTTACAGGCACTTAAGCACTATGGTCATCACATGTTAAATTATTCTTTGTTTGTTGAATAGAATTACAAAGAGACGATTCGTTGATATCTTTGATATTTACGAGACATACGAAACTAACGTTATTTTGTGACCGTGACGATTCCCTTGGATAAATAAACACACAGAGGAGTCGAGAGCAACAAGGGAGGACTAGATCTTAGAAGTTGGTTGTCAGAATGCGGACGTTCTGTCCGAGATGACACAAGCGTACAGATTTTAATGAAAAATCCACAAATTTGGTTTCCAGTAACTATTGTTTTGCGAAAGCAGCGAAACTTCAAAGATTTTTTGCATCAATTTTACTCCAGAGATTAAATGGTCGGTCCCATGGGTCAGAATTATGAGCAGTTCCAATGAATATCAATGCACATTGCATGAAAATGCAGGGACAGCATGTATCGATGTCCTAGGGAAGTACAATGATGGTGTATCCTACAATAAATCATAGACAGTGGACCGCACCACAGTCCATATGGATAAGTTGATGCCGAGTGACTTTATATATAACCTATTGTTTGACAATTATATAATATAAACAAACAATACTCAAGAGTTTGTGGCGTTCACTTGGAGCATAGGACAGATCAATCTCTCAAGTTCAAGGATTTGTATACCGTGTCGTTTTGGCTTCCTATCGTTTCATCGTGTATAATGTACTTATCCGCTTACATAAACAAAACAAAACAAATAAAAAACAAAAACACTCCCCAAAAATATACATATGTAAAACTTGCCAATACGAACAGGCTCTGGTAAACACAATACAATGGATGTGCTCGTGGCGTTGTTCCTATTTGAGGTACCTCGTCGCAACTTCGTTCTATGCCATCACAGAATAGCTCAATCCCGAATCAATCAAGAACAACAATGGGGATACTTATCATCATTAACTTGTCAGTCTGTGGCGTCTAATTATAGATAATTAGGTAGAATACGCCTCGGGGACAGTTTTTCGGACACTGAGATTTTTACAATACTTTTCCGGTGCTTGTTAGGACTTGTTTGAAACCTTTTAATGAAAATCGAAAATTGTGTTTTTCCAATAAGAGTTAAAAGAGGGCGTGGTGGTCATGTTGAATTTAATATGTCAGTAAAATTTAGATACAGTAGAGTTTTTTCCTTCAAGAAAACTCTACAGTATCTAAAAGTTTGAAAAGTTCTTTTCCGAGGCATCGATACCGTTATGGATTGTCCGACATTATGTATGCATTCCGGCCTCGCAAATATCAACCACTTAAAAACTCTGTTAGTATAAGATGGTTCATCAAACACGATCAATAAATAATCCCTTGAGTTTCATTGTCTGTTCTAATTAATAAAATGGCTCGACGAAGAAAAGCAGAGTTACAAATGACAAATATAAACTTTTCAAACGACTTTAAAGCATTGATATCTTATTATGCCAATTCTAAAATAATTCATATCGATCAAGTTAACATGTTCTTTTTGTACATATGTAGCTGTCTTACGTACTTTTCAACTTTTCATGATGAATAGCTACGTCATTGATTTACTATGTCCTGCTTTTATGCATCTAACAAATACACATTATAATACATCATCAGGTGCCAGAACAGGGGAAGGGGAGAGGGAGGGGGAGGGAAAGAGAGGGAGACGGAGAGGATTGTCTAATGTACGTACTCCTGGTACTCTTGGGGTATACTCCTGTAGACATTATCACTTTTCAACCTGCATGCATTCAAATTTGACTGTCTATATGTCCCTTTCTTGCGACATTATCCATGAAATACAATTCAAAAAATGTAAATTCGCATTATTTTTATTCTTCTCCAGGTCATTATATTCATATCGAAGCATCAAACCGAGGAGTAGGATCTATGGCACGTTTAGAAACGCCTTCCTTCGACAGAATGTCTCCGCATTACTGCGTTCACTTTTTCTACCACATGTACGGAAAACACATTGGATCTCTGAACGTCTTCGCCGAGATCATCGACAACCATCGGAGCGTCGACAGCGTTCTTCTCTGGAATGAAACCGGCCAACAGGGAAACGAGTGGCTTGAGAGGAAAGTGTTAGTAAACATTACTGACGATATCGAAGACTTTAAGGTGAGAAAGCAACACTCTGACGTTTCCGTCGAGCTACCAATGATTTATTTGCACACACTTTAAAGTAGCTTAATTTTTAGAAAATTAAGAAGGTGATATCTCGAGGCACACGTATGCCGTTCAGCCACATGATCATCATATGGTTTTAATATCTGCCCTGATTGCGGATAGAGCTGGACCGATCATGATTTGTGCTTCACATACAGGGGAATCCATCACATTCTGTCATCAACATTCAGTGTTTTGCGACTTTGAAATAAATCTACTGAATATGTTTCCTGGGATATCCCTTTCATAACATCTATCGGTTGTTCAGGGAAAGGAAAGGGTAGATCCTGAACGAGTGATATTATTTATAGGTGAGGGTGTCAGCGAGCCAAAAATAGGGGCAAGAGTGTTGGTTTGCTCATTAATGCCGTTTTCCCTTTCCAATGACATATAATATGGACATCTGCTGGTAGGTGGAGTCCCGTATTCCCATTTTGTATCCCTAAGGAAATCATAGACTTCACCATTTTACACTCAATATTGGACAAAGTGTTCATGTACTGGTACATGCTTCACCTGGTCACGACTCTTAACCAAGCCTGATTTTGGAGAAATGTTGGTCTAGTCTTCATCTGAGCAAACATTGATTCTAAAATAGTAGTACACAAATGAAAGAATATCCAGTAGGAGAGAGAGAGAGAGAGAGAGAGAGAGAGAGAGAGAGAGAGAGAGAGAGAGAGAGAGACTGTCATTGCCCAATTGCATTACTCAATGACCTGCTCTGGTCATGTTAGTGTGTCACACAGCATACGATCCAAGGCAAATGAGTATACTCTTGAAATATGTCAATACCATTATATTTGCTACCTTCATATACACTCACTGACACACTTTTCAAGTTACTAATTTCGTGTTTGAAATAGCTTACAAAGGAGTATACGGATGTTAGTAGATGTCGTGTGTAGGCACAGTCCGTGGTAGGAGGGACTGTGATACGGGCAATGCTTGTTATTTTTCTATTCAAATTTAACGGCCAAGAAGATAATTTAGTCCTTTACTCCATTAAATGTGAATCAGATCTCTGAGATTCTTGAATATTAAATTCAGATATGTCATCGTCGTACACCACGCCCTCTTCGGCGAGTCTTATCACCCAACGCTTGATTTTTGCGGAGGTCAGCGGAGCGGAAATTATCGCTCTGGCCTGCGAGAATGAGATATGTGGGCCACTTGTTCATTCAATTGTGTCACTTCGTCTTGCTTTCCATACTTTCTGTGTCTGATTAACTTTTCTTATTCTGTTACAGATTATATTTGAAGGAGTTCGGGGCCCAAACTTTAAGGGTGATATCGGTGTTGATGACGTCACCATTACTGATGAGACGTGCGAAGAAAAACGTAAGAAGTTTACCGATCATAGTTACGGGTAGTTTTGTGTTTATCACAAAGTTCAAAGGGCAAACCAGGAACAATCAGCCTGTGATGATACAACAATCATTAACAATATGCTATAAATTTGGTTTTGGTTTGGGATGGAAAAAACACGACACGAAGATTAATATGTATGATCCGAGACGTCAAATGGTTATGCTATTTGACGTAATATTCGTACCTCGGAGATGACATTTCCAAATGGATGCCAGTACTATGCTCAAGGAAACCCTGAACTAATTCCATTTCAGAAATCACTAGATAAAACTTGATGTGATGGTGCTGCATGGTAATAGGAGATTTATGTCGCATAAAATTAAACTGCATTTGATATGTAGGATGGCGGTAATTCATAATGTGGAAGAGTTCCGTTGTTGAATTTCACGAAAACAAGCTCCTGAAAACGAAATGTTTTGCTTCAGCTTTGTCGATAGGACCACACAGACTGTATAACCAAATCACAAAGGAATAGTAAGCGTTTTAATCCGTCGTAAATAAAAGAGGTGTGTCGGTAGAGTAGAATGGAAAAGTGATAATGGAATTATTCTATTGCAATGAAACTGATTTCTCAGAAAAATATCATAATAAAAGTTGTGCAGGTCATTTCTTTTCGGTAACCAAATGGAATTTTATTTTACTCGATGATGGTTCAGTGATTGTTCTCTGATAAGTATTCAATGTTGCATTAGCAGTAACGTTTGATATAATATTTTGTTCTACTTGTATAATACACTTTCTTGTCCACATTCCCAAATTAAAAACAAAAGTCTCAGTGATGGACCTGTCGACGCGGCCTTCATGTATGCGATGTCCGAAGTTACTGTTGACATCTGAATGTTAATCCAGACAAGAATTTATCCGTGAACGATAACATTTCATTTTGTAAACCATGCATTGTTTTGGCAGGACGTATAATTTGTTGTTCAACCCTCCATACACATAACACGAAGAAAATGCATCTGCTTTTATGGACAAATACGAATGGAAACTCGATCAAAATTGTACCCATTGTCCCCGTAACACTAGTGATGTAAATGCTGTGGTTTGTTAATACATTTACCGCCAAATTTATAAACGATGAACTTGTGAATTTTGACGGAGGTAAGTGTTCACGGACACAAGTAATTTTGAAGGAATTTCTGGCTGGACTCCCAAGATGGCTTTTGAGAGGCCCCATTAAAAGAAATGGCTTTGCAACTTCATTTTCACTCCATTGGGTGGGGTGTTGTGAATTCAGGTACTACTAGAGGAGGAAAGTGACAGGAAGAGTATCAAACTATCAAATTCGAAGTTGTCCAAATGGAATCACCATCAACCTTGATCGCTGTTAAGATGAATAATTAATTACTTTGCTGCAAAGTTCATCATAAATTGTGACATGCACTCTGAAACAATTTGGAAAAACAAAAACACAAAAAAGTTACAAAACCTCACAGAAAATGGGTACAAAAATATTAAAATATTAGGAAGAAAAATGTTATATTGTAATGCAGATCGAGCAGAAAAGTCGATCCTGAAAGTGAAACTAATCAAAAGGGCGTTGCAAAAAATTATTTTAAGACAGCTGTCGATGGGATTGTATTGTAGCTGGCTGACATTTGCCTCAAAGTGAATCCCGCTGAAAGAATACCATGCAGATATCTGGTCTAAGCAAATTCAAATAGAAATCCATACTACAAACAACTCAAAGTGTATTTCCTTGAAGCAGCTTTGTACCTATCTTCTTTTACAGATATACAACACGTGGACTGCCCAGAAGTCATGACAGTACCCGATATTGAGTCTGTGGCCGCAATGTTGGAAGCGACAACAGTATTGGACAATATGACAGCTGACCAATGGGCGAATTCTAGTAGTGCTTCAGCCGTTATGTCTGCGGCTCCTCAAACTATCACCATGACAACTCTGCTGATTATAGTGTGTTGCGGAGTAGCTTTCTGGACTGTGATATTTTTGTTCGTCACCATTTACATTTTGAGTCACAAACCTCCGACTGTTGAGCAGCTGATGAAGAAATATCAAAACAAACAAAATTCGCGCCACATGTTAAATAATGAGCTGGAAACCATGGCTGCTGGGACGACTATTGCTAATCAAACTGCAGATCTCTCACTTAATAACACTCCCAATGATGAACTTACAGCAGCAACCAATTCAAATCAAGACGTCCTGGAGGAGAGCAAAGACAAACACTATTTTAACAAACGGATAGATGCTTGTCGCTATGACAGCAAGGGTGTTGAACTCTCAGAGGCATCATCGGATGATAGCGACGATTTCGTTCTATGCAGCCAAGGCAGTGAGGAAGGCAGCCTATTTAAGGAACTTCTACAACACTTTCCAAAAATGAATCATTCAAACATGGTGTAAAGGTCCTCCCCATCCCAGCACACCAAAAATAAATTTACTGCGTATCAGTGCTTTCAAAGCTAAAGTAGGCAGACTTGTAAATTTATTTTCAGCTGTGCTGAGATTAGAAAAGTTGTTTCACTTTAAGATTAGAAAGTCGGTTTATTTATTATGATTACAGACCAGGGTGGATGGTACGCTGAATTTATCGCTTTGTTTAAATTTATTACCAGAGTTCCTGTAGCCTTGTTCCCTACTGTATCGGATTCTGAATGGCTTAGGCAATTATGGGTTCAACCTCGCCTGAGATATGCTGTCTCATGAAACAAGTAAGCACAGGTCCATAAAGGATAAACTCTCTATCACTTGATACGTGGTGAACTAGACGACATAAAAATTTGCATGTGCATGCCAACATACACACACATATTGTCATATACAAATAAAAATTGCAGTCACACTTACAAACTATACACGTACAAATTCACAATGACATGAGCAGTGTTTAACTTTCTGACAGAAAGTCACAACATGAAAAACCTCTACTACCTATTGGCTTTTTTCCAACAATTTACTGTCTGGGACTGTACATTATTAACACTGTTACTTCTTTCTAGAACTTTGCCATAACTTTAATGCAAATATTAACAAAAGTAAGAGTTATTATGAAAGTGACAGCTACTACGATTGACAGAAATTTGCCAATATAAACACAGATGATATACATATAGCCACAGACATGCGCAAAATTGATTGCAATGAGTACTGTGTACTCAAAACAGAGTTGTGAAACAGAAATATTAAAATCAGTGTGTGTGTTTATCACGTCTTCTCTAAGAATACTTGCTTTTCTCTTTTTGGTTTTGGTAACTATATGAAAGTCTTCATCATGTAATCATGATGTAATCACGTTGCCATGTTTGGACTTCAGATCCCATCTTTTCCATCAATCATCCCCGTGGCATCTGGTCTGATCCATGCATCTGTTTTCAATGGTTGCCTTGACCTACAGAGTCAAAGGTCAAAGGCTACATGACACACACACACCAACATTTGAACGAGTGACGCATTTGGAATATATCTCTGTATTCCAAGAGGCATCCTGTCATAGCATGTAACATGACAACTATTGCAAACATATCTGTGAAAAATTTGAACTACCTATATTGGTAACTTACACTGATTTGATATTTAATATTCAAAGTTTTACATTTACATGGATATTTATCTTGTTAGAAAGCCTTTCAGATTACAATTCCTTGTTTGATTCTTGGATTTTTCTCTGGATCTTGATTTATATTTAATTGTTTCTGCTATACTCATGTTGAATCACTAACATTTTTCAGTCAATATGGATGACTTTCCAGCATGGATTTGCATTCATGCTCTTTTCATGACAAAATCCAATAAATAATATTTATGAAGTGAGGTTTCCACAGTCCAGTGCAGTGTCTCTTTCCTCAATGATTGTCTACTGACATTTGTTGACCTGCATGATAGGTGAAGGACATTACAAAAAAAATATAGAAAAAATTTGAAAAAAAATATTGTGTGGCCAGACCACATTTGGCCGATTATGGATTTAAAGTGAAAACATCCAATACTTGATGATGTTGCTGCAGCTTCATATACAAGTGTATAGGAATATCTGTGACTGAAAATGCACTTTGTAACAATAATGGTTAGGGATTTGTAGGCTACCTCACAGTACCCTATACCCTTGTTACTGGTACACATCACAGGGGACATGTGCTTGTTGTTTATTTGTGTCTGTTTGTTTGTGTGTATGTTTGTGTTTGTTTGTTTGTTATTTTTAATAAAATAACAGCGAAAAGCTGTTTTGTTAATATTTGTCAATAAAGAGCAGTTTATTTGTTTATTTATTTGTTTGTTTGTTTGTTGATACGTATTTCCAATGGTTAGGGTTAGGGTTAGGCTTATTCACTCCCTCTATATATTGAGACACAATATATAGAGGGAGTGAATAAGCCTAACCCTAACCCTAACCCTAACCCTAACCCTAACCCTAACTTAAGCCTAACCCTAACCCTAACCATCGGAAATATGTATCAACAAACAAACAAACAAACAAATAAATAAACAAACAAATAAACTGCTCTTTATTGACAAATATTAACAAAACAGCTTATCGCTGTTATTTAATTAAAAATAACAAATAAACAAACACAAACATACACACAGACAAACAGACACAAATAAACAACAAGCATGTGTCCCCTGTGGTACACATTTACATAGATGATAGTCTTCAATCACATTCTGGTGAAAAATTTTTTATACTCTGCTTTAAGTACAAGCAAACAATACCATGTGTCTACTTTTGTTTCAACACATAACTTTTTCAGATCCCTTATCTGCCAGGCATTATAGGAATCATGGTGAACTTGCTAGGTTGTCCCTGGATAAGAACATACAGAGCTCAAGGTGTGTCTGATTTTCTTGCGCATTGTCTTTGTCCATATGCCAGGATAATTGCCTTGATTATCACACTGCCTCTGTGCTAACTCTCTGGGAGTGGTGACAAACCCTCAGAATTTTTCATGCTGTTGTCTTTACTCTCTTCATCATCATTCTGGAAAAAAGGCAACAAGAAAATGGAGTCATGGTGAGAGAACTGCCTTTCAGAAGTGTAGGCAGTCAAATTTGTATATTTTGAAGACATCTCTTATATCATACGACTGAGTCAAGGCTTTTTTAATCAAATTTCATCTTAACATCAGTGTGAAGAAGTGCATGGTCAACATCTAATCTGTGAGGGCGCTGTTCAATTTAGTTTATCAAGAAATGCAAAGTGTATGGTGAAGTACTGATAAGATATCACAGAGTATCAAGGGCAGTTTTGACATGCAATTTAGGATTTACACAGACTGTCAAAATATTTGTGGCATGTAGAAAATTTGAGAGTGTGCAGAAAGTCATAATCTTTGACACTTGACATGGTCAAGGTCAATCTTAAATCGGACACACATTATCTCTATCAGTCAATACAGTTTAATGGGAAGTGGTTGGTAAGGTTATATACCACCACATTGATTTCACTCGTCCTTGAAACCTATTGTAGCATTAATGTGGTAAATGGCATGAAAAGCTGTGATAGGCCAATTCCTCTTATTTAAGACTCATGCAAGGAAAAACAATCAAAATTTCAATTTAATAGTTTTTTACTAATATACTGTTGCATTGATCAAAATTTACAACTTTTACAGCAGCCATCCAACTGCAGGAACTGTTGATGGGGTCAACTTGATGTGAGCTGAAATTATTCATAATTTCAAAGAAAACAACTGGGTATCTATTGTGATTACAATACAAGACAGTTTACGATTAGTGCTCATGGTTAAGATTACCGTAGAATGTGCCACAATCAACCCCTGTGGCCGGATATTGCTTGTCAGTGAACACGGTACTTCATGTATTCAAATCTTGACTCTGTCAAGCAGATTAATAAACCGCTATTTAATCACCCTGGGGACGGTTATCTTTCCTTTCATTGTGAGCAGAATACCTACTTGCCCGTAATCAATTACTGCTTGGCTGCGGATGTCCTATTTGAGTTCATAACAGTTTGGAATGATGGCAAAGCTAACTACACACTTAATGTAAAAACATATCAGATTATTTTACAGAGGTAAACTGATATTACTGTGGCATATTGTATGGGAGATAAAATTTGACAATGACACCAAAATTTATGTCAGTGGTTGCGGATCACTTCATTTAATGTATCAGAAAGATAAACACTCATCTCATATACCGGTATAAAATAATTAATCACCAGCCAGGTTGGACTACTAAGTCAGCTCCAATTTAACAAACAAGTAATATTTTACCTGTGTTGTGTAGTCCTGTTGTTCCACCACACTCTCACTTAGGGAGTCCAAAGCAGACACCCTATCTTGGGCTTCTGTTTTGATGTAGGAGAGAGACCACTGAGGTGAGTCCGGGTCAGTGACATTGCTGGAGCATGATGATTCTTCAAGATCTAAAGCACTGCTGATGCTATGTAGGTCAAGCAAATTTTCACTGGGTTCATGACCTTCGCTGTCACCCAGAGGAAACTGAATTTCGGACAGTGGCTCTTCCTTTATCCTGAAAAAGATATTTTGCCGTCATAAAGCAGGATTCATTAAGTTGTACGTATTTTTGTTTTCTTGTTAGACACATGAACAGAAAATTATATTGTTACCATTATTTTTTATTTATGTAGCTGCCTATGAAGTGTGTGCATATCTTTTTTCAAAATGAAAATTGCTGACTAACCTGGGTCATTGGAAAAGTCAGACAAGCAGTGTGAACTAAATGAAAACATAATTGACTATACTATGAATAAAACTTTGCAAAATTACACAGGAGAGTCATATCCTGAGAGAAATTAAGGTTTGATAAATGAAACATTTCATTGGCCAACTGCATTTCAATGTCGTTATTGTAAGTAAATGTACATTTCTCACGTAAACTACTGCACACCGCAATTCAGTGGTACCATTGAAAATAACGAGGGGTGTACCAGCCTGGTGGTGGTAGTGACCGGCCATGTCAAGACATCCTGAGTAATAACACACAGCTGACATGCAGTACAGTTCACTTGGCTTTGCATGCATACATCTGTTTTTAATTCAGTTTTATGGTTGAGATATATACTACCGGTACTTTTGAAGTTGCGTATCAGTTTTCCAAATTTTGTTCTGATAGTGAGTGCCACCACAACACAGTCTGTGTTAACAGATGCCAGACATACAAGTGAGACCCACAATATACCTGTTTGTAAGAAACTGAGTTTACAAACAGCAAAGACATCACTACCTTATAATATTTCTGTTACAGTGTAAGTATGTTTTGAGGCAGTTACCATATTTTCAACAATACGATTTGCTCACTACAAATAATGAATACTAACCTGACATTATTGTGATCTTCATTATTTCTACCTTTGGGATTCTAATTCAAAAGGAAAGAAGGCATTTTCCTGTTATCAATCAACCCAACTGACCAATTCATTCACTGATTAAAGCCCCTGTAGCTGTAACTCTTGAAATTTGTCGACCTGAAAAAGGCTTTCTTTATTCTCTGGTTTCCTTTAAAATCTACAGATTTAAAGGATATAGTCTTTTACAAGTGAAAAATTAGACAAGTAAATTTAAATTTTAACCGTTATTTTGATTTCCTGCCATTTTTAAAATTTGGTAATATTACAAAGAAACCATAGCATATGCAGGTGTCCCAATGGAAAACATTCAGCACTATGCATTATATTGGACTACTCTGTTGTTTCTGTGAAGATTCCAATGCATATATGCACTGCGTGCTGTGTTTTTGCTTTATTTGCATGCGGGTGCCGTTTTATGTTTGGGCAAGCATTTATTATTTATCTTGCTCAAAATTTCACATGTAGTCCCAGTGGACAGTTTATTCAACCTGTATAAACAACCCTCAATGAGTACGTTCCCATGAACTTGTTTTAGTTTGGAAGTAAAATCACAAAAATAATGCGAAAAAGATACAGCTATCGGGCCTTTAGGCCAGCAATGGATTAATATTACTGCTAAGAATTAAATTACACCAACTTCCCTTGCTGTTAACTCAAGAGCATGCCATCGTTACTTGTATTTATGATAATGCTTACAAGACGTAATATCAAAACTAGGGGCCAGTGATAAAAAGCCAGTTTAAATATCTTATCTACACCAGTGTTTCATTAACATCTGATTTATTCTGATTTATCTTCTGAAAAAAATCCATGTCTGTAGAATTCAGTGATGCAGAGTAGCATCAAGATGAAGGGGAGGGGGAGGGGATAGGGTAGTGGAAGACTATCTAGAGGATGGAGAGATAAGTACCATGAACCATGGAGGGAGTGTTTGGTTGCTGGCAAGGAGGGGCAGCAGTAATGGATTATGGGTACATAAGGACAATGTTCATACTGAAAAGAAAGTGCAGAATGGTGCACTATGGGCTAGGTGGTGATATTAAGAGGAGAGGAAATGGAATGATGTATTGAGGAAATATTCTGTAGATTCTGAAAGAAAGGTGCATGTACAAACGCTCACAATAAACGACAAACTTAAACCGTCTAGGTCAGTAAAAGAAACTAACAACAGCATTCTTTCTATGGTGTGATGATTTCAAATGTGTAAACTAAATCTATTTCAGACACAAACCGCTACTTCAAGATTTTGAACTTTGTGTTATTCATATCCACTGTAAACACAATTATAGTGTCATTTCTCACCCTGTGTTTTTCATACTCTTGTCTCAGCTGAAGTGCACGATTGTGGACTTGTTTGTGGTAGTTTCTGATCCTGGTCTCCCAGAATACTTGAAGAGTTTTGAAACTGCTTATACCAATCTCATGAAAAACCTGCTGAAGTACGTCCTGAAATCAAAATCGACATCCAAGGTCAAGTTAGATTGTGATGTAGAGACTGTCTGCCACTTTGAGATACATGTATTCTTGTAGTTCCAGCAAGCACTTTTGCCATAGAGGGCGCCCTCTATGGCAATGAGCTTAAGTGACAAGATACAAAAATTAAGAACTTGCTTTGACTTGCCTGCATACTTATTAAAAACAAAACTGTCGTCACTTTACCTTAAATATGATTGAGAAATCATTTTATTTACCACTTTTATGATTTCATGACCAATGATATTGTCATTTTCGAAAACTGTGGGTGGATCGTCAGTTTTCCAGTACTTGTTTTCATTTTCCAGGACTTTTCCAATTTTTCAGGACTTTCAAACAGTCTTTGAAATTCAAGGACTTTAAAGGACTTTCCAGGAGTGTACAGACTTAGTGTTAGCCTGATCTACGTAACTGTATCAAGACTTTTTCTGCAGAATCGCTTTCACAGCTTTTGCTGTGTTATTTTTTGGTTTTTTTTAAGCATCAAAGCAAACTGCAAATACTTTCTGATTGCAACTTTTCATAGTACTTCATCAATAATCAGTAATGTTGGTCTTGTTATTTCATCTCATAATGCATACATTTGTCAAAAGAGTTTCTATAGCTATACCTTGTTAAATACTTGCGATGACCAGTACATTATGTCATGAACACCATGGAGGAAATTTAATGCTTCAAGAAAAACACAAATTTTACATGCTGAAGCTGTTGTCTTTTCAAGAAAATCTATGGCAGAGTTTTCTTTTATCACTCTGATTTTCTCTAAGATTTATGACCTTGCAAAAAGCCATGAGCCGCCATAAGCTTAGACCCTTCAATGACCTATAACCTTCACATCTGTGACCTTGACCTTGACCTACCTGAAAACCTGTGCTGCCAGTTAAGGCTTCTCCGTCAACTGCATATCTCAAAAGCTGGCACACTTTCTGATTGTAATCACCCAGAGCATCTGTTAACGTTTCCAGCACAGATTCTTGACAATCTGATCAATGTAAAAGTAAAGTTTTTGCTTATTAATCATGCTTTTGTGAAAAACAAAAATGACATAACTACATGATAT
Source organism: Ptychodera flava (assembly GCA_001465055.1). NCBI lineage: Eukaryota > Metazoa > Hemichordata > Enteropneusta > Ptychoderidae > Ptychodera > Ptychodera flava. The sequence goes on from LD345889.1 coordinate 284,664, forward strand.
TAGATTTTGTTGTATGCATTGATGATGTTTTGACAACTTATTGCTGCTTCCAAAGAGATAAAAAGGTATCTGTTGTCAGGTATGGCAGCAAGGAAGCAAATATTTCACTTCCTCAGAAGCATCACTTCAAAATGCTATGTCTCATAAAGCAACATTACATTCATTAATGATAATCACAGTTTAGAGATAAACTTGTTGAAGTACGTACATGGGAACATCCAGGGACTCCCACTTTTACAATTCTTTTCTGACCTACCACTTGTACGGGCTCATTTTAAAGCTCTTGGGGTAAGAAACATTTTCACCATCTTAGTTATTCAAAAATCGAAAATTATACTTTTTACCATAGAGCTAACATAGGGATGGCACCCATTTTGAATTTCAAGGCTGGAAGATGATTTCAATCATCAACAATAACTGTTGATTATCACTGAGAGATCATTAAATTGTCAGCAATAACAATGTACCTCATGTACACACATGATGCCTTGACAAGCAGAATACTGGACATTCAAATAAGCTTTGAAGGGTGGAAATGGACACAGTTTATCATTCATTCAACAAAGTACTTGTCATAAGTTACATAAAGGAACTTTTATGATGTGTTACAGTTAGCTTCATCATATCAAGTGGTGCAGCACGTTAGATGCTTTGTGAACCTTTGCAGAAGAAATGTAATGTTGTGAGACTCAACAGTATTTGAAGTGTTGATAATTTTGTGTTCATAAGCTTCACATTCTTCTACTATATCAACTCTGCAACATTCTTTCTTTGCAAAGCAGAATATAAAGTAAGAAAATGAAATGGTGTACTGATGTGACAGAACTCACTTTCAAATCCAGCATGTGCACAGATTGTAGCAACAGCTCTCCTTGTTAGCTGTCTGACTGTGGCGTCGTGGAGTTCAATGGTGTCCATCTGTAACCTTTCACTGTTCTCCCTGAAATGAAAAACTTGCAAATTACGTGCTGTGCTTTATGATTCGTCTCACCATCTTTAGACGAGGCACCAGGGATGCTCTTCATAAAATGATATTGAACATTCACAACCTAATAAGAGCTCTATGATGTGAGCTGGTAAATTATTATTTATTGTTCTTTGGGCCATATTCTATGTATATGGATGGTTACCATGGTATAAGTTAATATTCCATTAACATTTGATAACCTAAAAAAAATCCACCTTCACTTAGATTCAACACATGGGTAGTATATTTTTAGAATAATGTAAAGCAATATCATGGAATTTACTAAATTCTGTTTGTTGTACAAATTACAATTGACAATAAATTGTTGAAGAGATATAATGGTACGAAGAACAGCTATGAACAGTTTTGTTCCCCAGCAACAGAATTGTTCCCCAGCAATCAAGTGTAAGCGCTGTAATTTGGCTTATCTTCAATGATGTTGAACAAGAATTTATTATATGTAGGTATAAAAACATTACTGCAGCAACATGTGCACACTGTCAACATGTGTGAAAAATCACAATAGCCAACAAGAATTTTCATGGTTGTGTGTACTTCAATACCCAGTTTCACTGCCTATTGACCATGGCCTCTGCACTGATCGTATTCAAACTGATCATGGTATGCCATGATTTTACTTGTTTACTGTGGTCAAATTCATTATAGCCCTCCTCAGCCATAATCTAATTGGCGTACATCATACTGATACACCCTCACATGATTATAGCAAATGCAACGATTACATATGCCTCTCACAACAGCTACCGAGAAAGACAAAGGACAGATTTGATGAAAGATCAAAATATCGCCATCTCTACATCTGATTTTTAACAGATTGTGATTCACCCTAACCTTACTGACATTCAGCTAAGTATGGTCTACATCACTTATTATTGGCAAGGGCTAACCACAGCCCTGCTGACCCGTTACACTATTATGAACCATTGCAGCACAACTTACCATGGCCTTACTCCTCTACTTGGTGTGAGAGGTGTCGGTAAACTCGGTAACCGTGAAAGCTCTTTTTCTGTGGATTTCTGAAACATTTGACAAACATATGCAATGTGACAGTTACTATTGTGACACTTTAATAATTAATTGATGATGATTGGGAAGATCAGCCCTTAGTCTTCTATTACAATCTACATTTGAATCAAATTTTGCCTACTATGACGCAAGAATGGTCAGGACAGTTTTCTTAAATTTGTTATTATTTTTTGCAAAAGTGAAAGAGCCATTTTCATTCACAGGGAAGATATAGCCTTGCAGTTGCTTACATCCAACATTGATGTTTCTGTTCATGATTGTTGTCATTATTAAATCTTTATTCATATTCTGTATTTTATCTCCATTTTTATAAATTTTATAAACTAAACTTTTATTTTTGTTGGTCTGTGTTGAGTGATAAGGAATAAAGAATGTCAGAACTGTAGTGGCAGGAAAAAGGAGGAAACAAGGAAAACATAAACACTTTGAAAGTATGATGAACGTACATGATCTTGCTGGTGATGGTGTTGCTGTGCTAAGGAAATCATGGATCTAACTTTTCTATTGTGCTTCAAAAGTTGGATTGTATGTATGCTGATAGGATCTTGTTGACAAAGCTCAGCTGGCAATCTGAAAAAAAGAGATGAAATAATTTTTATTTAAAGATGGCTTTGTAGATAATTATGTGCTACATCATAGAATATCAAGTCTATATGCTTTTAGTAAAAGCATATAGCAAACTAACAAAAGGTAAAAAATATACACTATAAATGTATTTCATATATGTATAGATATTACAGTTATACACAGATATTTCAGAAAAGTGTTTTTTCATTTTTTTCTCAAAAACTTTGTTTTACTTGTGTAAAAATATATTTTCCTAATTTACCTAATATTCATGTGTATATGCTTCAATTGCAACATCCCGACACAGGTGTCTGGAGTTGCCAGTGTAGTAATACAACTCCACGCACCTGTGCGTCCCGATGTGATGTCTATGCCAGCTTTGCTTTAACTTAGCCCTTTTTACAACTATTCAAAAAAATCTTTTGAAAAATATGTCCGTGTGTACTTACTGAGTGACTGTACTTCTCTGTTGAGACGGTTGGTGGAGTCGGGGCGCTTCAATCTCCATCGGTTGAGGTTGGACGAAGGGAAGTTCTACTTCAACGACGGAGACTGCGGGTGATGATGGCCCAGGCAGGTCTCCCCAGCGAGACGTCATTCTAGGTTTTAAACGCTAAATTATAGTATGATGGGAAAATGTAATAGTTTGAATTAAGCCTGCTTCCGAGATGGGAGCGAGCCAGACAGTCTGAGTTCCTGTCGTGCATTTATCAACATGCATGTCAAGCTGGCTGCAGAATACGATTGGACTAGATGCCTTATAGAGACAAGGTGAAAGTACAAAATTTACATTCGATGTCGCCCGTTGTCTTGGGAGTTGATACTCAAAAGCGATAAAAATACCTAAAGAAACCTTTAGAGTGTAATATGAGACTTGATTTTGGCTCGAAAAGTTTCGTTCAAATTTTTCGGTGTTTGAGTACTTCATAGCTCGATTCCCAATGTGATTCTGCTGCCAATGTCTCGATTTAACAATTATTGCGAACTTAGGGTGTCTGTAGTGAAAATGGCGACCCATCGAGTCCCATGTGCAGTTGCTTTGGTCACAGTCACTCGTGAGCTATTCAGCTCTTGGACTATTCGCCCCATAGACGAGTGTACATAAGCGAGAAAATTATGTACACTCGTCTATGGGGCGAATAGTCCCAGAGCTGAATAGCTCACGAGTGACCGTGGGCTGTGTTACCGGCGTTATACGGACTCCCACCACAAAATTGTGGAAGGCACAGACTTATTCTACCTGCAACTTTAAACTGACGGTGATTTTGTAGCTCATTCTTTACTATTTTTAATAGTTTTTGGTAGCCGGTAACAGACAGTTCGTGTTCGTGTCGGCTACATGGACGATCTGCCCAATTGTGCTGACTGCCATAGACAAAACCGCTGGCAGCTCCTCGGAAATACGGCGTGCAGCATCTTCCGCCGAAAACAGCCGATTTTGAATCCAAAACTTGTACATTGGTCTTCGTTTTTTTGAGCACACCCACCTCGCCTTGGTACACGATGTGCTCAGCCATGCTTGTAAACTTACGCAAAACCTACTTTTCTCTCTCTATGCGAGGGAAGCGTATATATGTATCCGCCGCTATTGATTACATTCAACATGGGTTGAAAACCAGCCTTGCAAACAAAAGAGCATCGCGCGATATCGCACTTCGAAAGTCGACGTTCTGACCGGCCGTTCTGAGAGGAGTGGAACAAGAAAAAATTGTGAAATATGTAAAACGTCTTAAGACAAAATAAGAAAATTATTTTGTCGACAGAAAATGATCATCGTAGATTGTATATAGCTGAGTGGTGGTTAGAAATAATGTTAAATACAGAGTGCTACATCGCGATGTTCTTTTGTTTACAAAGGCGATCCCAGGGATCGTCAAAAGTGGTATTGAGCGTCGTCGGCATTCCTTAAAGGTGCTGGATTGCTGGATAGCCAAAATAGCCAACTTTAACATATTTAGCAGCTATTCAGCTACGAGGATTTACTAGTACTGCAATGACTCAAGGGATAATAAGCGGCACTATTCAGCTATTATGTTTGAGACCTAATGACGGAAACTTAATAGCTGCTTCGGGGTTGTTGAGCAGCTATTCAGCTATTCTGCTTTGATACCGAAATCCCTGGCTATTCAGCTACTCAAGCTAATGGCCGTTTTTAGCCGCTATTGGCTAATGTTGGCGGGCTATTAGCTGGCTATCAGCTATTTTCTTATCAATTTTATTCATGCAAAGACCCGGGGCAAAGACACGTTTTTCAGTATAGCTTAGCCGCAAAAAGCTAAATGTAAGCTTCTTATGGCTAACGTAGCTATTAGCTACCTAGCTATATATTTAGGGGCTATTCAGCTATCCAGCAATCCCGCATCATATCCCTGCATTCCGTGCACGTTGCAACAAGATGATGAAACCGTGGAGGTATAAAGAAAGAACGTCAAAGTCTTCACACCATAATGAAACTAATTTTTTTAAGGTAAATAC